>KQ987392.1:0-10396 GCA_001598015.1 Dorcoceras hygrometricum
GGAGGAAAGGCAGCAGAAGCGACAAGCCTTTCAGCAGAAGGATCAAAGGCCATTTAAGAAACAGGACAAGAACCAACAGAGACCTCAAGAGCAAAAGCCTTTACAGATTCAACCTATAAGTTCTGTCCCTGCTGGTAATAATAGGCCATTATGTCCTTTATGTCAGAAGCCTCATACGGGACAATGCAGACTTGGGCAAAATGTCTGCTACAAGTGTGGAATGCCTGGACATATTTTGAAACATTGTCCAAAGTCCCAGCAACTGGTGACCAGCAGAGCCTACGTGATGACCACCGAGCAAGCCAATCCAGAATCGACAGTGGTCACAAAAATCCACACGCCACAAGTTGGCTAGTTGGGCATCTACTCTAACAGTTGTAAATCGCAATTGCAAAGTTATATAATATACTCTGTTTTTCCGCAAGCAAGTTTCAGCAGTTGGCGCCGTAACTAGTATTGTGTCTGCGTCTGGTTTGTGTTTCGAGTTTTCTTTCAAGTTTTAGGAAATACAGCCTATAGCGAATTATCTTTTAGCCCTTCTTTTATTCGAAACTTTTATTCACCCCAAATCGTGATTCCCGTGGGTTCGGACGTCACAACATGATTCCCGTGGGTTCGGACGTCACAACATGGTATCAGAGCAACGTTCCTGAGATAAACACACTCACCATCAGCTGGATCAAAGTTCATCGTCTGTTCCTCTATTGTGAGTTTATTTTCAGAGCATTGTCTTTTATTTTGGCATGTTATGATTTATGCATGTGGTGGATTATGGGCTATAGAATATAGAATGTCAGGAAGAGGACGAGGAAGAACTAGAAGAAGTATTCCTCTAGAAGAAACTGATAGTGATAATAATGCTAATATCACTCAACTGTTAAGAATGCTGGTAGAACAGAATAACAACAGAGGAAATGGGCAATCTTCCAGCAGCAGGGGACCAAGTAACGATGACCCCCAATAGAAATTTAGGTGCCAGAAGCCTAAGGAATTTACTGGTACTACTGATCCCCTAACTGCTGAGAGTTGGATCAAGTCTATGGAGGTTATTTTTTATTACCTCCAAACACCTGATTTAGATAGACCCAGGTGATCGCTGGATTTCCTTCTCTCGCATTAATTGACTCAGGAGCTATACATTCATTTGTTGCGACTGAATTTGTTAAGAAGCTATCCCTCCAGCCGGAGCAAGTATTGATAGGATATTGCGTATCGGTACCATCGGGAGAGAAGTTAGTATCCCATGAATTGTTTAGAAAATTAGAACTTGAACTTCCAGGGCATAAGATCACTGCTGATTTAATAGTTTTACCAATGCCAGAATTCGATATTATTTTGGGAATAGATTGGTTAACTAAGTATGGTGTAGTGATTGATTTTAAGTCACGAACAGTAATGGTTAGCCCACTAGTAGGAAGTTCATTCCAGGTTTTGGCCAAACATGTTAATAGAACTTCTCTAGTTGTATCATCCATAACCGCGACTGATAGGCCTCGACTGGTAGACGTATAGGTTGCGAATGAATATATTGAGGTTTTCCCAGAAGACATCTAGGGACTACCACCAGACAGGGAGTTAGAGTTTTCCATCGATCTAATCCCAGGAGCTGCTCCAGTACTTAGACTACCACATCGATTAGCTCCAACAGAGATGAAAGAATTGAAAGAACAGATACAAGATCTATTGGAGAAAGGTTTTATTAGACCAAGTACTTCGCCCTGGCGAGCGCCTGTATTTTTTGTTAAGAAAAAGGATGGAAGTATGAGGTTATGTATAGATTACCGAGAGTTGAATAAATTGACGATTAAGAATAAGTATCCATTACCTAGGATAGAAGATCTGTTCGACCAGTTGAGAGGGTCCGTAGTATTTTCTAAGATCGACTTGAGGTCTGGATACCATCAATTAAGTATTAAGGCTACTGATGTTTATAAAACAGCCTTTAGAACTAGGTATGGCCATTATGAATTCCTAGTTATGCCCTTTGGACTTACCAATGCTCCATCTGCTTTTATGGATTTAATGAATATGGTCTTTCAACCATTTTTAGACCAGTTTGTAGTGGTTTTCATTAATGACACCTTAGTATATTCTAAGACCATAAAGGAGCACGTTCAGCATTTAAGAACTGTTCTCCAAATTTTGAATGATAAGAAGTTGTTTGCAAAATTTAGCAAATGCGATTTTTGGATGGAGAAAGTATTATTCTTAGGCCATATAATTTCTAAGGATGGAATAGAAGTTGACCCAGCCAAGGTAGAATCTGTTCGCGACTGGCCAGCACCAAAGAATGTTGCAGAGATAAGGAGTTTCTTGGGTTTAGCTGGATGTTATCGGCGATTTATCCAAGGATTTTCTAAGATAGCTGTTCCCTTGACCATGTTAATAAGGAAGCAAGTGAAGTATAACTGGACAGAAGAGTGTCAAACCAGTTTTGAAAAATTGAAGCAAGCATTGATAGAAGAACCAGTGTTAGTAATGGCCGATGCGTTGAGTAGAAAATCGGTAGGATTATCGCAGCTGGTTGTCCAGCAGCCGTTGGCAAATGAAATTGAAAGATTTGGACTTGAGATAGTGTCCAGCCGTAGTAATGATATGATTTTAGTAAACCTCTCTGTAAGATCTAATTTGTTAAATCAAATTCGAGTGGGTCAACCGTAGGACCAGCAGTTGAAGAAATGGGTCCAGCAGGATAAAGAGAGAGGCAACAGTCTATATTTTACGGAGGATGGAATTGTTAGGTATATGGGCAGAATTTGGGTACCCCAAATAGATGGTTTAAGAGCTGATATACTTAGCCTTTACCCTTATCTTTTCGGTACGTAAATTTCGAGGACAAAATTTCAATAAGGAGGGTAGAGTTGTAACGCCCCAAAATCCATAGGACAACATTTATCCATTTTATTGATCTCATGGGCCAAATTGGCAATTTTAAATGTTATGTATTTGCTGATTTTAACAAATTTCAGAAATAAGATGTGATGCGGCTGGTACCAGCAGATGACTCCAAAGAGTGATGCACGAGTTGGTTTAAACCGATCGAAAAATATTTTAAGGAGGTGAAATAATTTCTTTTGTAAAATGTTTGGTACTTTACAAATTAAAATGGTTAGAAGGGAGCTTTTATTTAAAATACTGCAACTTGTTTAAAGTGTGTCATGCTAAATATTACAATTAGCTTGCCACTAATCCCTTCGGAATTTAAACCTGTTTTTGAAGAAAGGTCTTTATCATTTTCAAAGAAATCCTCCTGTGTTCTTCAAAATTATTTGCAGAGAAGTTCGTGTATTGCTCAAGGGGAAGAATTCTGCAGGGATCAGCTGCTGTTTCAAAGCTACGGTTAAGGCAAGTAAAAGCTGTTTCTTGACTCACCATTTAAAGCATATATTCATGTTTCTGAGTCTTCTTGCCTATATGTTATTGTAAGTTTCGAAGTTCATGTTTTAAAATGTTTAAACATGGAAAGGGAAGAAAAGATGGGTTCAAAATGATGTTTTAAAGGATGTTTGATGCTTCCAAAATGTTTTCCAGAAAGTTTAAGATATTTTAAAAGTACTGAGGATTCGAGTTTATTCCCAGAACGATTATGAATGTTCTTCGCTCAGTAGTTGTAATATCAAGATTTGATAACGGTGTAATCTGTAGTTGCTGGTTGAATCATTGTAAAGTATGGTTTGATAGGCAACAGCGGATGGCATAGTTGTTGTTTTGATGTTACAATGTCAAGTTAGGTTCCAGCAGCTGTATCTCCTTGTTAAGATTCAGCAGCTGCATTGTTATAATTTTTACGAATGTTCTTCCTTTTTGCTGTAATGTCTGGATTTGATGATTGTGTATTCAGTAGTTGCTAGTTGAATCAGTATAAAGTATGGTTTAATAGGCGACGGCTGGTAGCGCGATCATTGTTTCGATATTACAAGTGTCTTTCGTAGATTCCAGCAGATGCACTGTTCATCAGCAGGTGCATCTTTCCTTGTTAAAATCAGCAGTTTCACTTCTTCGTTGAAATTCAGTAGCTGCATTTCCTTTGTTAGAATTCAGCAGTTGTATTGTAATCGTAAAACCAGCAGTTGCATTTCCTTTGTTAGATTTCAGCTGTCGCATTGTTTGAGTTCAGTAGTTGCGACCAGAAGTCGCACTATTTCATGTTCAGTTTTTGCATATTTTATTGTTCATCAGCTGATAGTTTGTTCATCAGCTGATAGTTTGTTTATCAGCAGTTTCATTGTTTTCATAAAATCAGCAGATGCATTGTACATCAGCAGGTTCATTCCTATTGAAAGATTTCAGTCGTTGTATTTCTTTCGTAAATTCCAGTTGGTGCACTGTTCACCAGTAGGTGCATTTCTTTTGCTAAAACCAGCAGGTGTATTTCTTTTGTTAACACCAGCAGGTGCATTCCATTGTGATAGTTCAGCAGTTGATTTATTCGTTTCTAAGTAATATTCATTTCAGCTGGTATTAGTCCTGCGACTGGTACTATTCATTTATATATACGTGTTAGCGCTTTTCTTGCAACTGGTTGATCAGCGTATTCCTTGCGACTGATTGATGCGCTAACGACGTCGTTTCTTTAAGTTATAAAATATCAGCAGATAGTCTTGTCATCATACCTGTTATTTACTTCAACGACATCGTTTCATTTAAATACGATTGTCTTAGTAAAAGATCTTGCAGCTGGTTTCTATTTATTCCAGCTGGTTAATTTTAGCGACATTTGCGAACAGCAGAGATCTGTTTTGTTTCATAAGTGCTGTTCCATTTTCTTACGACTGGTCCCTGCATTTCGACTGGTTTCTCTCCATTGTTACGATCTCAAAGTTCGAATTTGATACTCAGTAAAATTTCAAAGTGGAAGCCAAAGTTTTTAAAACGATGGAACCCGAGTATTTTAAGCAAGAAAGTTTTACGAAAGGATTGTTAAGGAACAAAAGCTATTTTAGATTATGACATAGATAGTTGACGGTCACACATGAGCTATATGCTAGAACGGATTTCCGAAGTCATTTGATCAAGTGCAAATTGGACCAAATAGAACTTATATGCCATGATCAACTGAAAATGATATTGAAATGGTTAACAATGAGAAGCTGGGCTATCATCCCCTGTTTCTGTCATTGAATGTTTATTGAACTGTTTACGAAAATGATATTGTTCATTGAAGTTCCTTAACATATGTATTGAACAGATGTCCACCTGTATATTTGAATTGTTATTACCCAGGTTTTACTCGCTGAGCCTCTAGGCTCACTAGCTTTTAAAATGGTGCAGGTGCGACAACTGATGGAAGAACAGCAGGTGAAACTTGAAACCAGCAGCTGGATGATTGTGTTTATCAAGGGGCCAACGTAATCCGTGACTAGAATAATGTTGTTTTACCTTTTGTAGGATTTGTATTAGATCAGTTGCAACGGTTGTATATTTACATAGAATAGCCGCTGTTGTAAATTGCAATTGCAAAGTTATATAATATACTCTGTTTTTCCGCAAGCAAGTTTCAGAAGTTGGCGCCGTGACTAGTATTGTGTCTGCGTCTGGTTTGTGTTTCGAGTTTTCTTTCAAGTTATAGGAAATACAGCCTATAGCGAATTATCTTTTAGCCCTTCTTTTATTCAAAATTTTTATTCACCCCAAATCGTGATTCCCGTGGGTTCGGGCGTCACATGTTATTATTCAGCATTGCTAACATCTTTCTCGTGTATGAGTTGCGGTTATTTGCAATTCAGTCCAGAATTTTTTAGCGACTTTCATGTCAAGTAAGATCGAAAGTTTTATACCCTTCAAATTGAACCCTAAAGTTCCTAAAAATTCTTTAAGAAAAGTCGGGTCGCTACATCTGTTGTGCAACAGTAAGCTTATTCTCCTTGGTCTCATCATTTCCCACAGATTTGAATCAGCTTCTCCCAAATCTCCTTTGCTGTGGCACAGATTTTGATCTTGCAGAACATGTTTTTATCCAGTGTCTAACAGAATATCTCGGGCCACATTGTCCAAATTCAATTTTTTCTTCTCCTCAGTAGTGTAATCATATCGTCTCTTTTCTACCCATTCTGGTGTTGTGAGGTCCGGGGCTCAAAGACGACGGTGAGTGATCGCCGGTGCCAGAGGTTGCACGGACAATGAGCGGCTCCTGGCAGGCTTCTAGAGGCGATGGGGCACATGAATGAACCGATCCCACACCGAAATGAGAGGGATTACGAGACTGGGATGTTATAGATGTAATTGAGGTTAGATGAGGAAAGGCTTATCAGATTAATTGGTACTACTCATACCAACAAGGTGCATCTTGTTTTCGGGAGCTCATCACTTAGGAACTCTAAAGTTAAGCGTTCTTGACTTGGGATAATTTTGGGATGGGTGACCCTCTGAGAAGTTTCTCAGGGTACGTGTGAGTGAGGACAAAACACGCTGAAAAGACCAGTGTTGGTACTGTGGGGACAGTTGTTAAATCTGGGGCGTTACAGATGGTATCAGAGCCGATCTCTCTTAGTACGGTGTGGTTCGAGGACGAACCAAGCGGAAGCTAGTGGGCATGTGAGGTCCGGGGCTCAAAGAGGGCGGGGAGTGATCGTCGGTGCCAGAGGTTGCACGGACGATGAGCGGCTCCTAGCAGGCTTCTAGAGGCGAAGGGGCACATGAATGAACCGATCCCACAGGTGCATCTTCTTTTCGGGAGATCATCACTTAGGAACTCCAAAGTTAAGTGTGCTTGACTTGGGATAATTTTGGGATGGGTGACCCTCTGGAAAGTTTCTCAGGGTGCGTGCGAAGTGAGGACAAAAACACGCTGAAAATATCATTGTTGGTACAGTGGGGGCAGTCGTTAAATCTGAGGCGTAACAGGTGCTCCAGCAGATATGGCTATAGCAGTGTTTGCCTTCATTATCTTTATGGGTCCATCTGTAATAACTGACCACATATCATCATCTTGTGCCGCCAAGTTTGCTTGCATCCTTATCTTCCAATCATCATAGTCTTCCTTTGAAAACATAGGAATTTTGTTATGTGAGTTAGACATATTGAAATATATGAAGCGTAAAAAACAGACTGTTCAATAACTGAGATGCGCAGGCTCTGATACCAACTGATAGGATCAAATAGGATTGAAAACAGCCTAGGAGTTCATAAGGTTGAATGAACTCCTTTGGTTTTTATTTTTCAAAACCTTAAAGCGATTTATTAAAGCGCCTCACTTAACTCGTATCTGTGTTACCAGATCCGAGGTATCTCAGTTCGAAATCTGATTTCTCGACTAATAATAAATGTGCGGAAAGAAGTCGATCAACCAGTGAACAGTATAAATGTAAATGCGATGCAATAAAGTAAAAGTGCAAGGTTCAGAGTTTGTTTATGGAAGTTCCGATCTGAAGATCCTACGTCTCCCCTTCTTCTTTTGCAGGAAGGTTCTACTAGAAGAATTTGATGCACACAGCTTCTGTCTACACCCAGTCACCGAGCCTCGCTCAAGATGAACTCCTAGCAACTTCAACTACAAGCATATACAACTGCTGAATACAGTCAACGTAACTCTTTCGAACTGCTTCACACAGCAAGTTTGTTACAGAATCAAAGATGAATATTGCAATGAAATACGATGCTATTGAGTACTGTATATCTTCTGGTTCTTTTATCAACAAGTACTGTTTACAAATGTAAAGTAGAAGATAACTCGAAGGTTAAAACTATGAAGGCTGAATTTGACTGTTCTTCGAGTTGTAATACTGGACTTAGAATATTTTTGCAAATGAATGGTTTCGGTGAGTATTTGAGAGCTTTTTGATGACAAAGAATAAGTGTTGTGAATCACTGATAGCGGAGAGGAGCAGAAGACTTCTTCATTTGAATTCTTCAGCCTTTTATACTCTTTATCTTCAATGGTCAATAAATGTAGCCAGTAGAGATAAGCTCCTTTGCATATATTCATCGTATCATAGCATTTAATGCTCCATTAATGCCATACAAAAGGTAAAATGCGCTCGTCGGGTCTAATTTGACTTATATTCCAAAGCGAGTAATTATCGTATCAAGCACTCTGCTCACTGTGCAATTTTACCAAAATAGCTCTGATTTTGTCTCCTTAATTCCTGGATTTTATATTATTAAATCGTGATCGTTGATTCTCCTCGAATAATCCTTTTATAACATCTGAGGTGGTTCGAAGCTCAAATCTGTTTGATAGATAAGTGAAATATTTTCCTTTCGTGAGTGCTATAGACTCTCTTTTCGTTTTGCCATCATATCTGAAATATCTCTGTAACTCTGTCATGTCTGAAATGTTAGCGACTTCTGAAAGTACATTGTTCCTAAGTCTGATTCAAACAAGTCTGATAACCTCAAATCTGATATAATCTGCTTGCTCTGTAACGATATCTGAAATGCTGATATCTGAAGTAACTTGAGTAGAGTCTGTTTATACTCTCAAATCTGAATAATATCACCTGAGTCAATATAACGGAATCTTTTACTGAGAGATCTGAATCATGTCTGAATACATTCAACTCTGAAAACCTGACCCAATATCTGAATTAACCGACCCGATTACTTAACTGATCCAAATACCCGAGGCTGATTCGAACGCTTCAACCCGATAACAGAAATCTAAATATCTCAACCTGATAACTGAATACTTGACTCGATATCTGATCAAATCTCGAATAGTCAACTCAGAAGTCAACGCAACTTGTCAGGCCTCGTGCTCACAACAGATTAAAATCACACAAACACAAGCGGAAACTACTAAAAAGCGGGTAAAATTTTTGCTTTTGGCCTGACGGTTTAAAACAATATAATTTAAAATACGACAATGCTAAAAATATATATCCCAGTTTAACAAAACCATCACATCAAACGGTACAGCATAAACATTGTATCAAATACCTGGTAACAACCACAACTGAGTACAACAAAATACAACAAAAGCACAGGACATCCCCTGGCTAACTATACTGATACATAAACATATGCTATACGCTACTGGGATACTCTAACCACCTCCTGGGTGTTAGAGTAGATGCCCAACTAGCCAACTTGTGGCGTGTGGGTTTATTGACTCTTGTATATGACAGTCTTTATATATGATATTCGCATTTGTTTATGTCATTCTTTATCTTCGTTATGTTTATATAATGTTAACAATTGTGTTGGATAAAGACCTAGAATTCACCATAGTGTATGTTAGATGTGATAGTGGATATGACGGCTATCATGAAACACATCTAATAGTCACTGTGTATTCTGAATTAGTTCCTAGCCGATTGGGCCGTAAAAATGAGGATAAGGCCGCCCGAGATTGAGACTAGTATCTGCGATGCAAAGTACCATGTTTCATTGGTAGGGAACATTGTGATGTTCTGAGCATGCAGATAGATAGTGACCTGGTGATCTATCGAACTACCCTCGTTCGGACTTTTCAAGTGTTTACCATTTGTCGAGTGGACAAGTCCGAGGTATTGGTTGTACTGATTAGTCCTCACGACTCGAAACGTCATTGAGACTCTACATGATAGGCGTCTCACTTTGACCCATTTTCCGACTCACTTGGGGTCATTAGGCGGCATGATTGGGTGAGATCCCAATGCATGTAGGAGTCGATGCTTCGTTGTCGAGGATTCACCGCTCGCTTACATGCGTGGATATCCTATGCTATCTGAGGGGATAATAGTGTATAAATCTCTGGCCAGAGTACTAGAAGTGTTTTAGGTAAATGGGTTTACCTAGTTACACTCGTGATGTCACTATTCGATCTCCAAGATGCATGCATAGTTATCGGATCTCTAGCGACTCTCGATTTACCAATGGTCGTTGATCTGATCGTGATATATGGATTGAAAGGACCGTACTGTACGCTAAACACTACCAACTGGTTCTTGCAGGTACTATCAGTGATACCTAGGGGATCATGGTGCGATGTTGCTAGGAGCTTTACCATGATCCGTTGGACAAGTTCGAAATTGTGATTTCAAAGCCGCAATGGTTGCGGGCCCACGGCTAGCTGTATCCCTGAACCATTGAGGGTCACACAAGTACTGGATTTATGATTCCCGCACGGAAACTGAGCTCAATGTGTTGAGCATATGAGGAGAATTTTAGGTAGTGCGACTTCCTAAAAGTCAACAGGGGTCAAATTGCGATTTCCCGCTGTTGAGGGGCAAAACTGTCATTTTGGACTAAGTAATCTGAGAAATTGTTTTCACATCATAATATTTAGTTTTGGAAACTGAGTCGATCGGCCCGATCTGATCGTCGATCGGAATTATGATGAAGCCACGGTGATGCAGATGAACCAAATGTTCATACGTTGGACTGGGCCCGCCCAGGTCCAATGGGCCGGTTCAAGCCCATCACACCTATACATAGTCTTGAGCCTAGGGTTGCACAACATAAGAATCATAACAAA
>KQ987394.1:7500-24676 GCA_001598015.1 Dorcoceras hygrometricum
ATTTTGGGGAGTGCGACTTCCTAAAAGTCAACAGGGGCCAAATCGTGATTTCCCGCTGTTGAGGGGCAAAACGGTCATTTTGCACTGGGGTTCTGAAAAATGGTTTTTCAGATCATAGTATTCAGTTTTAAAAACTGAGTCGATCGGTCCAATCTGATCGGCAATCGGAGTTACGATGAAGTCACGGTGATAGAGATGAACCGAATGTTCATTCGTTGGACCCGGGCCCGTTGGGCCGGTCCAAGTCTATCACAAGTCTATTTAATTAGACTTAAGGGTTTCATGACTAATGATGAGAATCATAACTTGATTACAACCCTAACCCTAGCTCTAAAAGCGCCGCCCCCTTTCTCCTCCAAAGCCTCGCCGCCGTCGCCGCCGTCGGTGCACGCCGCCGCCGCCTCCGCCTCGCAGGACTTGCTCCGGCCAACTTTTCGAGGAGAATAAGTTGGTGATAAAATCCATCAGTCTTCTAGTGCAGGCTGATAGGAGGGAGATCGTTTTCGGTCGTGGACCTGATTGACGTTATCTACCGCCGCCTACCGTGAAGTGCCGATTTCCTCGCGAAACTGGTCGGAGCCAGGCACGAGTTGCCAGCAAGGTATTCTACAAAACGCCCTATGAATGTCATAGCATGATTGTTTGTTATAATTGTATTGATCGTCTCCCGGCAATTTTTTGTTCTTCCGCTGCCTTGCCAGGAGGCGTGATCCGGATCCGCCGTGGTTCCCCAACATATATATATTGGCCCTAAGGTTGCATAATATACAACATAACTACACAAAACCCTAGAGCAAGCCGCCTCCCTCCCTCTCTACTCCTCTTGGCCGCCGCCCCCCTTGTGCCGCCGCCCGCCGCCCGCCGCCTGTCACCGCCGTCGGACTTGTTCCGACTGTTTCGACGAGGAGATTCCGTCCGTGAAACATTCATCACGTTTTTTAGTGCAGACTTACGAAGGTATCGTGATTTCAGTCGTGGACCGGATTAGGAGAACGACGACCGCCTACCGTTGAAGTGCCGATTTCCTCGTGAAATTGGTCGGAGCCAGACACCTAGACGCCAGCAAGGTACAAATCTAAAACACCCTATGGATGTTTTATTGCTGAGTTTGTTATGTAATGACCGTTCCCGGTGCAAAATTTTGAAATCTTTCGCTGTGCCCCGGGAGCCGGATCCGGATCCGCCACTGTGCCAACAGGAAGACACCAGTTGAGGAACCAGATCTGGACAGACCAGCTCAGACAAACAAAGTAGTTTGAACACAAACATACGAAGACCAAATTAATTGGTTCAAACTGATTTGTTTTGTCTTGTCCACATCAGGTACAATAAAACAGATCTCGTAGTCAGCAAAGGCTGCAGAAGCGCCGAGGAAAAGAGATCAAGTCAAATAAAGCCTGCAGCGCTTTAAAAGCCAAAGGGCACAAAGTACAAATATGTCAGAATACTTTTCAGAACGGCTACAACTTTGTGTCCAACGGACAAATTAGAAGATAAGGCTTATATATCAGGCGGTAAGCACAGATTGAAACATGCGCACAAAAACAGAGAGAGGGAGTGTTGTGCAAATCTAGAAAGTACTAACAAGATGAAGCACAACCTGGGAAGACAATGAAAAACCAGCTCGAACAGGAGCACTTCCCAGTGTGTGATATTTTATCCTTGAGATATTATGTATACACTATAATCTCACACACGATTCATTCATATATTCAAGAGTTGAGGGAAATATAAAAATGACTGAATCAATTTGAAAACTCTCTATTGTAGTTTTTGGATAGAGACGTTAAAGAAGTCTAGTTGTCTTTGACACTGAGACGTTAAAGAAGTGTGTGTATCCTTTCTCACTGAGGCGTTAAAGAAGTGTTGTTAGACACACAACTTGCGGGCTTAGTATGCAGTTGTGTTGCTAGGAGTTCTTGCGGCTGCGGGTCGTAGGAGTGGGTTACAGCTAAGGCTCGCTGTAATCAAAGCCTTCTAGTCGAATCCTTCCCGATTGAGGAAGAAGGGGATATGTAGGAGAGTTTTCTCCGAACTTCTATAAACAAACCTCAGCGTATTTCCTTTACTGCTTTCCGCATTCATACATACACATTTCATGCTTGTTTACCACGCATAAAAACTATTTAAAGAGCTTTCGAGTATTAGAGTTCAGGTTGAGAGATTTTCCCATGATTTAACTTCATTACTGAATCTGTATCTCCATGAACTTTAATTCAAGAACACTGAGCTATTGCAGCTCAAGGATTTACTGTATCAGATCACCAGTTCTTTAATTGAGCTGGTTGAAGTCACCGGTCAAAATCATGCTCATGCACTACGCTGGTCTAGCGCTGAGCTGGTTCTATATTTATGCGATCTGGTTTTAGTTGCGTACTGGTTCTTTTTCTAACATTTTTAAATGCACGTAACTCACGGGATTGGTTTTTCGGTCATGAGAGAGCCTACGTGAGCTGTGGCAGAGCTCATGAACACCCCGCCAAATTCGTTCATAACAATTGGTATCAGAGCAGGTTGTTCTTGAATAAGTGTATTTCTTTTTGAAAAATGTTTTAAATGGTTTTAAAATTTATGTCTGCTCTGAGAGTCATTTGAAAGCCTGTCTATGCTACAAAATTTTTAAGAGTTTCAAAACTCATTTCATATGGATAGGCGGAAGAATGTCTATTGAATTTCAGAGAAATTTCTCGAAAGGAAAGAGCGGCAACATCTCTTCTGACGAGCTGACAGATTGCGCGAGGTCTGTGGATGCCAAGATCTCTATGGCTGAGCGAGGCTAAGCCGTAGAGAGAAATGGAAGAGATTCTGTAAATTGAATCTTCTATTGCTCCTCTGGTCCAAATAAATGAGAACCTTTGAGTAGCATAGACCTTGTCTTCAAAATCTCATGCACTTGTTTTTGCAAAATGTCGTCCCTCTAAAAATGCTTTTGTTTTCAAAATAAAATAACCCCATTCTCTGTTGAAGGGGAGTTTTTTTTTAATCATGAAGTGGAAGACTTGATTTCGAAACCTTTTTGATTCCAACAAAAAGGGGGAGAAATATTTTGTATCATAAATATACCTGCATATGTTTATCCAAATTTTGTGTAAAGCAAAAAAAGGTGAGATGTTGGATTTGGTTATACAGATCAGAATCTAAGTTTTGATTCAAACAAATCTTCTACTATTGTACTAACAATCTACGTGACATGTGCAACTTGCAAAGACTGGATTAGACGTAAAGATATCCAAACTGGAACAGTGAAGGGACGCCTGAGCTGGATTGGTCGAAGATATCTAATTGGAACAGTAAGGGGACGCCCAAGCTGGTACAACAGTTTACTTCCAGAAGTGCAGGTGTAACGCCTACAAATTCCTGACTATGTAGAAATGAGTGAATGACAAGGGGAAAATAATTTTAGATAATTACATGCCATTTATGTGATATATTTATGATTTTTATGTTGCATGGTGTGCATGTCATGTTTTCAGCCTGTTTGAGTTACGGAGGCATGGACGAGACTAGGGATGACCGAGATGAAAATAATTTAAGATTTTTAAGTTCTTAGATTTTTAGGAATAAATTTATTATTTTTAAGTAGAAAGTTTCCTAAAAATCGGGGTTTTTATTAGTATTTTGGAGGGGAACTCGTTTTTCGCCTATACGGGTTGTTTTAATGGACTTTAATATGTTTTAAAATTATATAGGGCCTTTATTTCAAAAATTATAAGTTTTAAAAACATTTTTAGAGTTTTGATTAACTTGGGAACTTAGTGGAGGGGTAAGCATGTAAAAATCCCTTTTCTTTTATAAATTAACTATTAGGGGTCACTTTTGTCACCCTCACTTTTCATAACTGAAAATTTATTCAAATCTAGCCTCCACCATCTTCATAGCAGCCGTCCCCCTTCTCTCCCTCTCACCACATCGAAAATTTCAAGAAAATTGGTGATTCAAAGGCGGTCCGGTCCCGATCTCTTGTCCTCTACGTCGGTAACTCGCAGATCTCCCTTTTCTCCAATCTAGGCATGTAATATCTATCCTTTTTCTCACCATTTAAGCCATAGTAATATTTTTATAATGCTTAATGCATGAATTGTATGTGGTTTATTTAGATCTATGCTCAATTGTTTTATATCCATGCATGACTCACGTTTTTCATTACGTGTTTGATTCAATCTCTTGAGGCTTCGGTCGAGGTGGGTTTTAGGGACCATGGCTCGGTTCATGGTGGTCCTAGGGTGGTCAAGGGTTGGTCCTTTGATGTATGGAAGGTGGATCGACCACCTTGGTCAGGCCAAGAAACACGCACGGCTGCGTGGAGCGCGCGGCAAGCAGTCCCCTTCCCAGCCTTCATGCGTTTGGTGTGGTCCACGGCTGGGGCCGTGACTGGTTCCATTAGAACTGGATGGACCTGAGGTAGGTCCATCCGGCGGGGCTCAGGTTAGTGGTGGCCGGAGCAGGGAGAACGAAGGGATTGAATGGCCGCTGCTCGGGTGTGGCGCGCAAGTGGTGGTGGCGTGTGCTTAGGGTTTTCTTTGCATGGGTCGGCCGGTTCGGCTGATCGGTTGGTTCGGTTGGACCGAGGTCGGTTAGTCGAGCCTCGAGTCAAAATATTTTAAAGTTGGTCTGATTTATGTTAATGTTGGACCGGTTATTTTAATTTTAAGTCAATGGTCTAATTTTAAAGAAATTGGTCAAACGTTTTAAATTAAGTCAAACTTTTATTTTAATTGGACTTAGTGTTTTTTTTAAGTTTTAGAAATCTTTGGATTTTTATTTAAGTCAAAATTGACCATGAGATTTTAATTGTCAAAATAAGTCCTTGATTTTAAAGTCAAAAATGGATTTTGAAGTTAGACAAAATTGGTCTTAAGATTTTAAAGTCAAAATTGGATATTTAATTGAGGTCAAAATTGGTCATGTGATTTATAATTAAGTCAAAATTTGGACTGTGTTAGAAATTTTAAAGAGGAATTATTCTAAGTCATGGGCTAAGTCAATCATAATGTTAGGTCTAGAAGTAATGAGCCAGGCTCCTGAACCAGTCCTTGACCGAAGTAGAAAATGTAGAAGCCCGTGAAGGTATATTTAGTTATATATGTAGTATCCTATGTACGTAAATGTTTTAAAGCAAAGGATTAAAAAGCATTGACGGGCTAAGGTTTTATATTGCATGATTTTATGAAATGCACGCATCACGAACTGAAATGCTAAAGGCATGTTTTAAAAGAAAAATGAAGGGATTGAAGTTACTTGTGGCAATGTGATGACGAGCGGAACCGGGATACCGGTTCCGATGAAACTCTATTAATGTATAATGATATATGATGAGCGGATCTGGGGAGACCGGGGCCCCACGGTTAACCTCTGTTAATGTATATGATGATGATGTGACCGGTCCTAGTTAACCTCTGTTAATGTATATGATGATGATGTAGGTGGGGTAAAACCGGCCGCCACGTACGTTGGTCTTAGATTGATAAATCGAACATGGTCCACATTTCACGAATACGACTCACACGTTTTTATGTTATGATATGTCATGCCTTATGTATGTTATATGTATGATATGTTATGAAATGTACGAACAAGGTTTTAAGATCATCCATGCATCCATGTTTTGATGTTATTTTATTACAAGAATGTGCCTGCATGTGACCTTATTAGTATGTACATTGTTATTTTAAAAGATAGAGCATGTTGAGCCTCTAGGCTCACTAGGTTTAAATGGTGCAGGTGATGATCCTGTACAGTATGTCCCGACTGGTGGTGAGGACCTCTGAGCGCCCGCTGCAGTAGTACCCTGTTGCCGTAGTGATGTTTTACTTTTGTTATGACACGCTTTTCAAATGTTGGTTTCAACTTGTTATTTTCAGTACTTTTACGCAGTCCGATTTTACAGTATGGATGATTTAACGATTTAAGATATTTATTTGATTTATGTTTTAAAGTGATGGTTTAGAAAATGTTTAAAAGGAACGAGCCATACTTTCTAAGTTTATTTATTCTGCAAATGATTTTAAAAAAAATTCTAGAGTCTGGTTTGTTTTAGTTGGTATCATTCTGGTGGGTACTAGCCTGCTACGTGGAGCTCAGAAGTCGCACTACCAGTTTGTGAGTTTTACTGTTTTTTGATTTATGTTTATGATCGCATGCCGCATGTTTTATTCTGCATGACTTTTGGCCTTAGAATATTAGGAATAGATGCTTAGTCATGCACTTAGATTTACGTGATAATGTTTTGGTGTACCAGAATGCCTCCCAGAAGTGATAGGACACATCAGGATGATTCTACGCCTCCTCCCCACCTCCTGAGTTGACACCATACGAGAGGGATAGCGTGGATATCCTAGCTCGGATTACTAGGCTTCTGGATAGACAGTCGGAGGGTTCTGGGAAGTCTCAAGAGGAGGATGTGGCTGACCAGTTCCGCAAGCAGGGACCCAAGGAGTTTTCTGGGTTGGATCTAAGTAGAACTGCTAGACCTTACAGGAATTTCCTTGAGAACTTAGATGGATAGGAATAGCGAACTTAGAAATTTCTTAGGCTTATAAACTGCATTCTGGGATCTAGTTTGACCGTAAACGTGTACCTGTGTGACGTTTCTGTTTCTGGCGAGATTTGTGTGCTTGGTGTGACTACACTCGCTCTGCTAGACTCAGGGGAGACCCACTCGTTTATTTCGATTGCGTTCATACAGAGGATGGGACCGTGACGGTTCGTCAGGAGAGGAGTTGATGACGACCAGCATCGTGCAGGGATTGATGATGATGTTCCAGGATCACGCGGTCAGAGCGGATTTGGTCGTTTTGCCGATGTCAAGATTCGACCTCATCCTAGGCATGGATTGGATGACATAGTTTGGAGCGGTGATGGACTTTCAGCGGAGGACAGTGACTATCAGGCCGCCAGGGTAGGAGGACATCTTATTTGAGGTAGCGAGGAGACCACGGAGGCCCAGATTTATATCCTTTCTACAGTCCAAGAAGCTAGTTGAGCTCGGATGTCAGACATTCTTGGCCAGTATTACAGCTGTAGGAGGCTCATCAGGGCCTTCACTATCTGATGTGGAGGTAGTCAGGGATTTTGCAGATGTATTCTCTGACGATGTAGTGGGAGTTCCACCCAAGTGAGATGTGGAGTTTTATATCGAGCTGATGCCGCGTACAGTGCCTATCTCTAAGGCACCATATCGTTTGGCTCATACGGAAATGAAGGAACTGAAGGAGCAGATACAGGAGTTTCTCGACAAGGGATTCATGCGACCTAGATTTTCTCCATGGGGCGCGCCAGTTCTATTTGTGAAGAAGAAGGATGACACCATAAGGTTGTGTATTGACTACCGGGAGCTGAACAGAGTTACAGTGAAGAATAAGTACCCACTCCCGAGGATAGAAGATTTATTGGATCAGTTGTAGGGAGGTTCGGTGTTCTCGAAGATAGATTTGAGATCTGGCTACCATCAGTGACAGAGTTACAGTGAAGAATAAGTACCCACTCCCGAGGATAGAAGATTTATTGGATCAGTTGTAGGGAGGTTCGGTGTTCTCGAAGATAGATTTGAGATCTGGCTACCATCAGTGGAGGGTTCAAGAGAAGGAAGTGTCCAAGACTGCTTTTCGGAAATGCTACAGCCACTATGAGTTCTTGGTGATGCCGTTTGGCCTGACGAATGCCCCGGAGATTTTCATGGATCTGATGAACAGGGTGTTCAGACAGTATTTATACCAGTTAATTATATTTTTCAACGACGACATTCTGGTCTATTCGAGGAGCTTGGAGGAGCATAGGTAGTACTTGTAGACAGCTTTGCAGACGCTGAGGGAGCACATACTGTATGCCAAGTACAGTAAGTGCGAGTTTTTGCTGGAGCAGGTGGCATTATTAGGGCATATTGTGTCGATAGATGGGATTTTAGTCAACCCATCAAAGTTGGAGGCGATGCAGAACTGAGGGATTCCGAAGAATGCAGCAAAGATTCATAGTTTCTTGGGGTTAGCAGGATACGATCGTAGGTTTATCAAGGGATTCTCTTTGATTTCAATGCCCTTGACAGCCCTGACCAAGAAGAATGCGAATTATGTGTGGAGTCCAGAGTGTTAGAGGAGCTTCGATCAGCTGAAGGAGGCCCTCACTTCAGCACCAGTGTTAGCTATGTCGGTGGATCCTGAGGAGTTTGTAGTGTACACAGATGCTTCCTTGAGAGTTTTGGGTGCTGATGTCGGGAGGTAAGGTTATTGCATATGCGTCGAGAAAACTGAAGATTTATGAGCAGAACTATCCGACGCACGATCTGGAGCTTGCAGCAGTAGTGTTCTCTTTTAATATTTGGAGGCACTACTTGTACGGAGAGAAGTGTCAGATCTTCACCGACCACAAGAGCCTCAAGTACTTCTTCACTCAGATGGAGCTGAACATGAGGCAGTGCAGATGGCTATATTTGGTGAAGGACTATGACTGTGACATTAGCTACCATCCGGGTAAAGCTAATGTGGTGGCGGACTCTTTGAGCCGGAAGACTACAGTAGTGGCTTGTTTGTCAGTTGAGAGGCAACTACAGGCTGAAATAGAGAGGTCTGGGCTAGAGTTTTATTCAGGAGACTGTGCATCGAGTTTAGCAGCGCTCACAGTTCAGCCGACTCTTCGAGAGAAGATTAGAGAGGGGTAGAACTCTGATGAGCAATTGCAGAAGTGGAGACAGAGGGATGAGGCCCGAGGATGAAGTTTGTACACTGTCAAGGATGCCTTAGTCCATTTCAGAGGCCGTATGTGGGTGCTGAGTACTTGACAGTTGAGAGCCGAGATCTTATCTGAGGCTCATGCATTGACGTACTCCATCCACCCAGGCAGTACGAAGATGTACAGAGATTTGCAGACATTGTACTTGTGGCCGAGGATGAATAAGGATATTGGGAGGTTTGTGTCTGAGTGCTTGACCTGTCAGCAGGTCAAGGCAGAGAAACAACGATCGGCAGGGTTGTTGCAGCCACTCCCTATTCCCGAATGGAAGTGGGAGCATGTTACGATGGATTTCATGGTTGGATTGTCCAGGAGTTCCAAAGGGTAATCGACGATATGGGTTATTGTGGACAGACTCACCAAGTCAGTGCATTTCTTACCGGTGAAGACTACTTTCACCTTGACGCATTACACAGAGCTTTACATCAAAGAGGTTGTCAGACTGCATGGCATACCTGTCTCTATTATGTCTGAAGAGATACCATATTCACGTCTGCGTTCTGGAGGAGTTTACATGCCGCTTTGGGGACTAGATTGGCGTTTAGCACAGCAATTCATCCGCAGACAGATGGGCAGTCGGATAGAGTCATCCAGATTCTGTAGGATTTAATGAGAGCCTGTGTGATTAATTTCCAGGGTATGTGGGACTCGAGATTGCCACTGGTAGAGTTCATGTACAACAACAGTTTTCAAACATCGATTGGGATGCTCCGTATGAGGCTCTGTACGAGAGGAGATGTCGAAGAAGAGATGTCGATCTCCAGCGCACTGGGACGAGGTAGGAGAGAGAGTGCTGACTGGGGGACCATGTGTTTGTGAGGATCTCGCACATGAAGGGCGTGATGCGCTTTGGCTGGAGGGGCAAGCTCAACCCGAGGTTTATTGGGCCATTCGAGATTTTGGAGAGGGTTGTTACTCTGGCATATCGAGTAGCGTTACCACCCAGCCTTTCAACGGTTCATAATGTTTTCCACATCTCGATGTTGCGGAAGTATGTTCCGAATCCGTCACATGTTTTGGATTTTGAGCCGCTCCAGTTAGAGCCAGACCTATCTTTTGAGAAGCGACCAGTACATATTTTAGCTCGAGAGGAGCGCAGGCTAAGAGCGCGGAGTATTCCGATGGTCAAGGTTCGGTGGCAGAATCACTCTGATGATGAAGCTACCTGGGATACTGAGGCCGATATGCGGACGTGCTACCCGGAGCTATTTGGTACGTACTTAATTTCGGGGATGAAATTCGTATAAGGGGGGAGAGTTGTAACGCCTAGAAATTCCTGACTACGTAGAAATGAGTGCATGACTAGGGGAAAATAATTTTAGATATTACATGTCATTTTATGTGATCTATTTAGGATTTTTATGTTGCATGGTGTGCATGTCATGTTTTCAGCCTGTTTGAGTTACGGACGTGTGGACGAGACTAGGGACGACCGAAATGAAAATAATTTAAGATTTTTAAGTCTTAGATTTTTAAGAATAATTATTTTTAATCTAAGCAACGAATTTTCAAAAGTGGGGTTTTTATGATTAGTTTTTAGGGGAACCCGTTTTTCGCCTATACGGGCTGTCTTATTGAACTTTATTGCTTTTTAAAATTGGGGAGGCCTTTAATTACGGAAATAAAACATTTTTAAAGCCAAGTTAATCAATATTTCAAATTAGTGGAGAGCAAGCTTGTAAAAATCCCTTTTATTTTTCTTAATTAAACCTTAGGGGTCATTTTTGTCACCCTCATTATTTCAAATCACAACTTTGGAAAAACCTAACCTCCTCCATTGCAAAGTAGCCATCCTCTCCTTCCTCAAGCAACCCCCATCGAATATTCAAGGTTTTTGGCGATCCAAAGTGGTTCGCGTCCTACACGTCTGTAACTCGCAGATCTCATCTTTCTCCAAGCCAGACATGTAATATCGATTCCTTTTCTCACCATTTACACCATAGTAAATTGTTTTTAACGTAAAATGCATGATTTTTATGTGATTTATGTAGATCTATGCACAAGTGTTTGATATCCATGCATGATCCATATTTTCCATTCACGTTTAACCCCTTTTCTTGTGTTGCTCCCGTTTAGGAAGGTTCAAGGGGTCATGGCTCGTGTCACGGCCATGGAATACTGGTCCCTAGATGAGTTGGGAAGGCTAGAACACCCTGGTTGAGCCACGCTTCGAAGGAGAGTCGCATGGTGCGTGCGCCGCCCGACCGTGCCCTTGCGTCGCCTTCTTGCAGCTCGTGCGCCCTTGTGCGGTTGTAGCATGGACCATGGCTGGTTCGAGAAGGATCGACTGGACCCGGGAGTGGTCCAGCTGGCGGGGGTCCGGCCATGGGCGGGCGGCTCACGGAGAGGGAGCAGGTCATCAATCAATCTGTCAATCAGGCTCAAGATGTATGCATGTATGCCAATCAATATTCAAGTCACAATGCATACAATAAAATACGCGAAAGTAGAACATACAAATCACATAAATCATCAATCTGCTCACGCAAATGCAGCCATCAAAATCAACTAGATTTCACAGCCTGAAATATATGCATGCTCAAGCATCAAAGCTGTCTAGAATTGCTCAAATTCGTACCTTCCACAGCTTAATTCTACCTCACAGATTTCTCCCAAGGCACGGAAATCACACGGCCAAAGCAACCAGATTTCTCCTAGATCAACAAACACGGCAGAGACTTCCTGGAAGCTGAAATCTGTTACAAGGCTTCGAAAATCAGCTCAACTCAAGCACACAAATCTGAACCTGTGCCGTCTAACACCTATGGCCAGAACTCTACTCAAGTTCTATACATCTACGCAGGTATTAACTACAAGAACAAAGCTCATAATAGAAGCAAATGCTCACCCAGAGACTTAAACCAACAGAAGAACCAACGGACTTTACGGCACGAATACACAGCAACTTCGCACTTCTCCTCCAACGTTGATTCAGGGCCTCAAATGGGTAGCAATCGAAAGATCTAAGCAAGGGGAGTTCAGCGCCACCAAAATTTGCTCAAAACAATGGCGGAGAACGGTGGCAATCGACAGGAAAAGAGTTAGGGTGAACAGTAGCTAAACGAGGGTTTGAAGTGAAGAACAACAATCGGGAGAAAATATCGCTAAGTATGGAATATGTTGAAATGGAACAAAGACCAATCCTTGCTGCTTATATACACGCGAAGAATCTGTTTAAAAATCCACCGACACTAACATAAGAATCATAGCTGCTGACAGCAACGTGAACAGTGCGTAGCTGATGAAGAAATGTCCACGGACAAAATTAGTCAACAAAGCTGTTAAACCAACCAGCAGTTGAATCTCCCAAACAATGCTAAGAAAAACGACGTCGCATCAACTTAACCAAACGACGTCGCATAGGACACGTCATCCTTTCTGTCGACAGCTGATCAACCAAACCAGCGACTAGGTAAAACAACGCAACAGATTCTTCAACAGTAAATGCCTAACGCGACCAACAGCTGACACCAGACATTACAACCAAAACGCTGCGTTTCAACTAAATAAAACGACGTTGGACAACCACGTCAACAAATCTGATCAAAGCGCTACACTACAACAGAACCATACAAAGCCAAAACGACGTCGCGCGACCTACGTCATCCTATCTGATGAACTCAACGCCCGCAACAGCAATCGCAAACGCTAAAGCAATACGACGTCGCCTCCACTAATATAAACGACGGCGTTTTGCACCCGCTACAGGAACTTGCTGACAGCGTCTAAAATAACACAAGCGCTAACAGACTTCACCTAAACGACGACGTCGTTGCCTCACGCTACAGGAACTTTGACTCGCATTGACGTCTTCTGGCAGAAACCACCAACTACCGAAACATCGGGACACTATCGAAACGGCGTCGTGCTAATTAATCTAAACGACGACGTTAAACATCCAATACAAAAACAATCGCTGCCAACAGACTTCACCAACGACTGATCGAAGCTCTCCCAAAACGCTAAACAACGGCGTTTTGATCTCCTGCAACAACTGATACCAGCTTTCACCACAAAACCCGATTTCTAACAAAAACACCAAAATTACGGGGATTTCTAGAATTGCTTAAACACGATTAATCCTACAATTAATCTCATATAATTCCAGGTCTCACATTTCTCCCCCACTAAAAAGGATTTCTCCCTCGAAATCAAACAACAATCCTGGAAACACAACACAGCAACAGAAAGCCAATACAGCAATTCGCCTAACACATGGCCAAGAGTTCAAGATAACTGAGCAAGCGAATAACAACACTAGGAAAGAGTTACAACCAAAGCTACAACTGCTGGGAATCTAGCACAACATCTATTCAAACAGATGCGGCCACTCGCGCTGCATCTTTTCCTCCATCTCCCAAGTAGCTTCTTTCCTGCCATGCTTGCTCCATTGCACCATCACCAACGGAATGGTTTTGTTCCTCAATTGTTTCTCTTTTCTATCAAGGATCTGCAAGGGATACTCTAGATAGCTCAACGTTTGATCTATCTCAACCTCGTCAGTTCTCAGCACATGAGACGGATCTGGCTCGTACTTCCTCAACATGGAAACATGGAGGACATCATGTAGAGAAGCTAATTCCGGTGGCAACAACAGCCGATACGCCAAAGGGCCAATCCTCTCAACAATTTCATACGGTCCGACGTAACGAGGGGCTAACTTTCCCTTGTGTCCAAAGCGCATAACACTACGAAACAGAGAAACTTTAAGGAATACCTGATCACCAACCTGAAACTCCAGAGGTCGACACCTCTTATTCGCATAACTGGCTTGGCGATCCTGGGCAGCTTTCATCCGTTGTCGAATTAGATCCACATGATCCTTCATTTGCTGCACAAAATCTGGGGCAGATAGCTTCTTCTCCCCCACTTCTTCCCAACATACTGGCGATCTGCACTTCCTGCCGTACAAAGCCTCAAACGGCACCATGGCAATCGTCACTTGATAGCTGCTATTGTAGGAAAATTCCACCAAAGACAGGTCAGAAATGATCGAAGCAGGCACACCGTGCAATCTAACCACAAAGTCCACGTACAGTTTCGCCATTTTCTTCAGAGAAAAGGTCATACCGTAGGGAATAAAATGTGCAGACTTCGGCATTCGGTCTATAACCACCCAAATAGCATCGCATCCTCTGCTGGTACGAGGTAGATGCGTCAAAAATCCATCACTATGTGCTCCCAATTCCATTGGGGCACTTCCAAACTCTGCTACAGACCACCAGGTCTCATCCTCTTGGTATTAACCATCTGACAGTTCAAGTAACGAGCGAAAAAACCAGCAACGTCGCTCTTCCGTGCACCAGGATGAACACTGTGTCTATTGCAGTGCGCTTCCCGAAGTATCTCCTCCTTCAAATCAATGAGGTTAGGCACAACCAGCCTACCACGAAACCTCAAGCAACCATCATAAGAAACAAAATAGTCCTCAAGTTCTCCAGCCCTGACCTTCAACTTCAACTCGTGGATGGAAGGATCAGTCCTTTGAGCTGCTCGAATAGTCGAAACAATCTGTGGCTCCACTTGGAAGGAAGAAACCACAAAACTATCTTCAGCCGGGTAGAATCTCCAACCAGTAGTGTTAAGATGCTCCTGATTCTTAGAAATATACAACGAAGCAAGCATCTCACTAGCCTTCCTGCTCAAAGCATCGGCCACTACATTCGATTTCCCAGGCTGATACTTGATCTCGCAATCAAATTCCTTTAGCAGTTCCATCCAACGACACTGTCTCATACTCAAGTCAGGCTGTGAAAACAGATACTGCAAACTCTTGTGGTCCGAGTACACCACAAATTGTTCATCGTACAGGTAATGACGCCAGACGCAAAGACCATGGCTGCTAGGTCCAAATCATGGACTGGATAACGAGTCTCATGCGGTTTCAATTGCCGCGAGGCATACGCAATGACTCGATCATTCTGCATCCAAACACAACCCAGCCCATTGAGCGAAGCGTCAGAACAAACAACGAAACCACCTGATCCGGACGGTAGAGCCAACATAGGTGCAGTAGTCAGCTTCTCCTTGAGCAATTGAAATGCATTCTCGGATTGCTCAGTCCACACAAATCGCTTGTCCTTCTGAGTCAATTGAGTCATTTGCTTTGCTATGCTAGAAAATTCCTCAATGAAACGACGATAATAGCCAGCCAGACCCAAGAAAACGACGCGATCCAACCAAAACTCGCACTTGGAGAATTTAGCATACAACTGCTGTTCTCTCAACCTCTGAAGGACAATCCTCAAGTGCTCCTTATGCTCCAAAGGAGTCTTAGAATATACCAAGATGTCGTCAATGAACACGATTACGAACTGATCAATGAACTCTCGAAAGACTCGGTTCATCAGATCCATAAAGACTACAGGTGCGTTGGTCATCCCAAACGGCATCACCAGAAACTCAAAATGTCCGTACCTTGTACGAAAAGAAGTCTTTGCGACATCTTGATATCTTACCCTCAGCTGATGTTACCCTGAACGAAGATCAATCTAGAATACACCGCAGAACCTTGCAGATGATCAAATAGATCATCGATCCTCAGCAATGGGTACCTGTTTTGACTGTGGCTTTATTCAACTGGCGGAAATCAATGCACATCCGCATAGAGCCATCCTTCTTCTTCACAAACAAAATGGGCGCTCCCCACGGCGACATGCTAGGTCTAATGAAACCTTTCTCCAAGAGATCTCTCAACTAATCCTTGAGTTCTTTCAACTCTGCTGGCGCCAACCGATACGGAGCTCTAGAAATCGGGGTGGTACCGGGCACCAACTCGATACTGAAGTCGATCTCACGCCTCGGAGGGAATCCAGGAATCTCATCTGGAAACACGTCGGGAAACTCTCGGACGATCGGGACATCGCTTAACTCTAAATGCTGATCTTGGGAAACGTCAAGCGCGTAAATCATGAATCCAGCATTATCCAGCGATAGAAGGCAAAACATCTCCATGGCAGACACCAGTGGAATCTTCGAGCGCGAATCAGCACCGTAGAAATCCTATTTCTCACCCGAATCAGGGCGAAACCTCACCACACCATGGAAGCAATCAACCGTAGCCTTATAGCTAGATAATACATCCATTCCCAAGATGCAATAAAAAAAATCTCTAATTCCAAAAACTATCAAATTGGTCACTAAAACATGCTCATCAGACCTAATCACACAATGGGGAAGATCTCAACTCACGCTCATGCACAAACAGCTCAGAAATAAAGGAGTGTGATGCTCCAGTGTCAATCAATAATCGTGCAGAAAAACCAAATATAAAGCATGTACCTGCAATCTATACCAGGTGTCTCCTCAGCCTGCTCTCTCGTCAAGGTATCCACCTGGGCCGGTTGTGAAGGAACCAAAGACTGTTCCCTCAACAAAGGACACACTCTAGCAAAATGTACCGGTTGACCACAACGATGGCAAGAACCTCGAACTCCATGACACTGCGGGCTGTGAAGAAAGACTGTCCCCTCAACAAAGGACACACTCTAGCAAAATGTCCCGGTTGACCACAACGATGGAAAGAACCTCGAACTCCACTCCAACCAACTCCATCTCGCCTATCTGTCTAGTAACGTTCTCAACCTACTGAATATCGTCATCGCTACCTGCCCTAGACTCCTCCTCGGTACGTCTAGTCATCCTACCTCTTCCTCTCCTCGGCGGCATCTAAACAAGTCTAGAGGTAAGATCTCACAGCAGATATATCACATAGACAGATAAAAGATCACATAAGTCACAAAGTCAATCAAAAATCAAATCAAAATCTGTGCCTAGACTCGAGTGTAATCAAAGGAAATCGAGCTTATCCCAGTTTAAGATCTGATACCAAAAATGTCAGGTCCCGTGATAATTTCTCAATAAAATAGCACAATAAATCACATAATCGCGAAAGCATAAAACAGGGCTTCAAATGTTTCGAAATAGTTTGGGCCTTAACTCAAAACATATCATACTCAAAATACGAATTAACTCAAACTCATACAATACAGGTAACAACAATATCTCAAATCAGAAATAGATCCCCAAATACAAGAAACACGGGGCATCCCCGGGCTCAATACATATCATAATATAACTGGGACTCAAGGGAAAGGGGATCGACCATATTGCGTTCCACTCGGTCCAGCCTGGTTACCTGAAGATCCTGCAAATGGGTAACACAGACCCAAACAACACAAAAGCAGGAAAACAAATACGAGGTCAAGCCTCAGTACGAAGAGCTCTAAATAAACAGCGACTCATAAACATGCAGTATATAAAGTCATGAGATGCATGAGGCTATCAAGGAAATCGGATATCAAGATCAGCATATCAACTGGCAATCAAATCGGTCAAGCCTCTATACCCACACAGTAAATATCAACCGAGGGAAAATCATCGGTCCGTGATATTCCAGGCCCGTCAGCCCATCACAGCTTAGTGGTATTCCGATACGACAACACAATCGATC
>KQ987395.1:8867-25650 GCA_001598015.1 Dorcoceras hygrometricum
AAGAGCTGACGAATTTGACACGAACGAAATCTCCTCATCGACGTGATTGGAACAAGTCCAATCACGTGAGCACCGGCGGCGGGCGGCGCGTGGTGGTCGGCGGCCATGGGAGAGGGAGTGAGGAGAGGGGGTGGCTCTTGCTACGGTTTTGAGTGTTAAGTTGTTGTCATAATAACCCTAGGACAATAATAAGTAGACATGTGATGGGCTTGGACCGGCCCAATGGGCCTGGGTCAGGCCCAGGTCCATATGAACATTCGGTTCATTTCCATCACTGTGGCTTCATCATAACTCAGATCGACGATCCGATCGGACCGATCTACACAGTTTCCAAAATTGTGTATTATGATACAAAAATAATTTTTCAGACCACCTAGTCCAAAATTGCAGTTTGGCCCTCCAAGTTTCAAGGATAGTAATACTAGACCAAACTTTAGGGAAATTGCGATTTGACCCCTGTTGACTTTTAGGAAGTCGCACTCCCTAAATTCCTCCTCCTATGCTCAACACATTGAGCTCAGTTTCCGTGCGGAAATCATGAAACCAGTACTTGTGTGACCCTCAATGGTTCAGGGATACAGCTAGCCGTGGGCTCATAACCATTTGACTCCGAAATCACAATTTCGGACGGACCCAACGGATCATGGTAAAGCGCCTAGCAACATCGCCCCATGTTCCCCTAGGTATCACTGATAGTGCCTGCAAGAACCAGTCGGTCATGGTTAGCGTACAGTACGGTCCTTTCAACACATATATCCCGATCAGATCAACGACCATTGGTGAATCGAGAGTCGATAGAGATCCGATAACTACGCATACATCTTGGAGATCAAATAGTGACATCGCATGTGTTACTAGGTAAACCCATTTACCTAAAACACATCTAGTACTCTGTCCAGAGATTTATCACACTATTGCCTCCTCAGATAGCATAGGATATCCACGCATAAAAGCGAGCGGTGAATCCTCGACAACGAAGCATCGACTCCTACATGCATCGGAACCTCACCCAATCCCGCCACCTAATGACCCCAAATGAGTCGGTAAATGGGTAAAATTGAGGCACCTATCATGTAGAGTCTCAATGACGTTTCGAGTAGTGAGGACTAATCAGTACAACCAAGACCTCGGACTTATCCACTCGAAAAATGGTAACCACTTGGAAAGTCTGAACGAGGGTAGTTCGATAGATCACTAGGTCACTATCCATCTGCATGCTTAGAACATCACAATGTTCCCTACCAATGAAACATGGTACTTCACATCGCAGATGCTAGTCTCAAGCTCGGGCGGCCTTATCCTCATTTTGACGGCCCAATCGACTAGGAACGAATTCAGAATACACAGTGACTATTAGATGTGTTTCATGATAGCCATCATATCCACTATCACATCTAACATACACTATGGTGCATTCTAGGTCTTTATCCAACACAATTGTTAACATTATAAATCAATAATGAAGATAAAGAATGCCATAAAGAAATACGAATTTCATAAATAAAGATCGTTATACAAAGAGTCAATAAAACCCACATGCCACAAGTTGGCTAGTTGGGCATCTACTCTAACAGTTTTTTCTTAGAATTAGTACGATATATTATACGAGTATTAATTGATTTAGAAAACTGATGGTAACATGGTTTCTGTGAAAATGGCAAGGAGTGCAATATTTAAAATAACAGTGATTCGACTAGTGAAATGCAGAAGGCAGTAGTTACTTTTAGAATTCTTTGGATTCGTGGTCTAATTGTATTCATGGAGAGGGTCAAACATTCAAAGATACGATGAAGCATAAGGTGGAGAGAATGTGAGGAGTGTAATTAGTCGAGGTCCTTAGTGGATTAACCAGTCCAGATTAGTGATTAACTAATCGAGATTAATCACCTTAGGGAGCATAGGTCGAGATGGATCAGATAGGAGTGCAAGCTGAATCGTGTTTGCTAGAGAATTGTACCCTTGCAGAATGTGCTGGATACATAGCTTGAGAGATTTAGCTTAGAAGCGTGCCGGTTGGTTACGCAAGCTGGATCTCGGATACAAGCTGATCCAGCAGTTTGTGCTAACCTGGTGAAGCAGGAAGATTCTTTGGCTATCAGTTCAAACTAGCACGGGTGCGAGCTAGTTCTGTGGCCTGTGCTGATCTTAGGTGAGCAAGCTGTTTAGAGTTGTTGGAGTTTCTGTTACAGCTCGGAGGGCGCTGGATGTATAGTTTGTAGAATTCATCTTGGAAGCTTGCTGAGTAGTTGCGAGCTGGACCAGATCGGGTGCAAGCTGACATGTTAACATTGTGCTGTGTTGAGTTCGCGAGCTGATGCTGCTATAGAGCGAACCAGTCCAGTGGAGCATTCTGGGCTGATAGCAGTTTAGGATGTAGGCATAAGCTGGATGTAGCTTTGGCCTGAAGCTCGTAAGCTGTGTTGACCCTGGAGAGCTGGGTTGCCCTTGGCAAGCTGGTTTGAGTATGTACCTTGAGAACTGGGTGCGTAAGCTGATATGAAGACTTAGACTGCTGAATGAGACCACGAAAGCTGAATGGAGAATCACAAGCTGACTAGAGTGATGCATACTGAGTTAAGTACCCTAAGTTGATGTATGTACTACGGGATGAGAAGCAGATAGGTGACCTACGCTGAGTTTCTTCACTAGTCTGTGATGTGTTGGCCAATAGAGTTGAGGGGTATGAGATGAATTGCTGACTCTGTGTGTTTTTGAGCTTATATGTAGATATATATTTCCTGAGCTGATATTAGCACAGCAGATCAGTAGGATTTGGAGGCTTATGTGTGCTGAATTGAGATTCATCTCAGAGGTTACCAGAGCTGGTCAGTGGCTAAGCTGTTATCCATGCTGTAGAGAGTAACGTGCTATTCCCGGAAAATAGCAGAGGTGATGAAGTTCTAAGCGGGATCAGCATAGACGGGCTGACTGGAGCATAGACGTCATTTCTTGATGATGTTCTGTTGCAGTGTGTAGATGCGAGGACTGGGAACAATATTAATTAGAAAGTTAATCAGATCGGGGAAATGATTAACCATTAAAGATTTGTCAGCTTGGTAAGCTACCGGTAGATACCAGCTTAGATGTGTGCTGGTCCAGGAATTTGTGCTAAGATGATAGTACATGATGTTCGGGTTTCACTGTAGATTATCACTGATTTGAAGTATCTGATTGGTGATTTATCAGTAGAGATTTTACAGCTTAGGGAATTTGGGTTGTTAGGAATCATCTTTGCTGCCAGCTGGTCTAAGGTTTCGCGCGAGCTGGTTGAAGTAAACTGTTTCAGGTTCAGCGAAGTCAGTGATGGGCTAAGCTGCTCTTACATACTTTACTGTAAATCGATTTTTGAGTTAGAACCCAGCTGTAGTGGTGATCAACTCAGCTGAGATGTAGATCTAAGCTGTACTGTTGTAGTGTGAACAGATCCAATCTGATCTGGTTCCAGCTTAGAGGTCTGCTGGTGGATTTTGATGTTAAACCAAGACCAGCTTTGGTGTGAGCTGGTTGGCCAGATTAGTTCCGTGCTGGACAACAAGTTTGAGCGTTGAGCTGGATTGTATCCTATGAACTATTTAGCGGAAGCAGTGTATTAGCCATAAACTTAGGAGTTTTGGTGTAAACTGTTGGTAACGTTGGGGTTTGGCATAGATCAGATCAGGCGGGAGCTGATCTGTGTAGAACAGTTCTGAGCTGAACTGCTTCGTTGTGTTGGTTTAAGTTTCTGCCGTGAGCTGTTTTGGGACAACAACTTAGAGGTGATCAGCTCTGGGATTTCTGTATGTAAGCTAGATTTAGATTAGAGTTGTTCTGGGTTCTCTGAGCTGAGGGAAAAGACTTCGAGAGTTGTGATGTACTGGTTGGCAAAATCAGCTTGGATGCAAGCTGATGGTGACGCACAGTTTGGATGGGAGCTAGTCTAGGTCTCAGCCTTGGGCGAAGCTGTTGGTAGTGGTCAACTTTGGTGAGAACTGGTTGTCCCTCCTGTTCTGGAGACCGTGAAGAACTAGATGCTCTGATTTGGTCTGTTTGGAGCGAGATTTGATTTTTGTGTCTGCGTGGCTAAGCTAGATCAGTTTAGAGGCCTGAGCTGGTTTGGGTATACTATAGCTCTAAGCTAGGGAGTAAGTCTTGAGTTTTGACCAACACTTAGTATTTTTAGAATATACATCTCCTTATCCTCTCCAGAGAGCTCCCGATAGATATTTCCAAACCCTAGCAGTTACTATTCACCCATCCCGATATTTTCCAGATCAACAGAGTTTGGCTGGTCAGTTTTGAGTTAGGGTACCTCGGTTGGAAACCTCTCTTTCGAGGCAAAATTTTAGTACCAGTTTGGAGCCGAGAGAAGACCGGACGAAGGAATCGGTGAGGAGCCGCGTGAGCGAGGTTTCATGATTTTCGGTCGTGTTGAGCTCCGGTTCAGGTCACCGTGTTCTGCTGGTGTTAGTTTCTGTTCTTAGCATTTTCCTTGAGCTGGATAGTGCTCTACTGGTTATGTGTAGTTGTTCTGAGCTATGAAGCTTTAGGCCGTGAGCTGTGTAAGCTTAAGCAGAGCTTGAATTCTTAGGTATCTTGGCAAATTAAAGCTTCCCTTGTGGTTTGTCGTGAGCTGCTGGCCGTGCGGAGCAGGGAGTGCTTTCTGCTGTCAGCCGTAAGCCTTGAGTTGAGGTTTTGGTAATATCTGCGTAAGTTATGAATTCGGAGCTTGTAGTTATAGCCTTGAGATAAGAATGCGAACGTGGTGGTTGTATGCTGAGTATGCCTTAGCCTTGTCGTGTGTATGTTGTGTGCCGTAACCTGTTATACTTGTTGAGTCTAAGCTGTTTACGTGATGTGTTTGCATGAGCTGAGTTGTTGTGCTGTTTGTTATTGTCGTGCTTGTGGGTTTGAGGTGATTTGTTCGTCCTAGGATCGCATGTAGAGCCTAATCTGTGATGACTTTATTACCTGCATGCGAATTTATATAGCTGATGTGTATTATGTGCGGGCTGTGAGCTGAGCCTGATTAGCCGTTGTTGGACCTGTGTCTACGGATCAGAATCTGAATTTTGAAATACACAAAACCTGCTGATTATTTACTAACAGTTTAATTGAGATCTTCAGGTATGACATAGAGCCGAATCAGCTGAGCAGCAGTGTAGCTGAACCAGATCTGATACTGCAGTTGAACCAGATGAAATCCAATAATGCAGCTGAACCAGATCTGATGAGAATCAGATACTGTGGCAGACCAAAATCATCGAAGATGAAGACTGTACAGTTAGCTTAGCTGAGTTGCGAAGTACAGAATAGAAAAACGCGATTTCGGAGGCCTAATCGAAGGAATTTGGTCAAAAAGCAGCTCAGTCACGGCGTAGTCGTGAGTCTTGCTCGTTGGACCGTTTTAGAGGGGGTAGCACTTACCAGATCTGAGTAGAGCTGACCAGATCTGACACTGTAGCAGACCAGATCGAAGGAGAGCGGGAAAAGACAAGAAAAGAAGATCGGCTCAGAGCTGAATCAGATGTGAAGAGAAGATCAGTTCGGAGCTGGATAAGCTAAGAAGATCAAAATCAGATCTGAGATCAACTGAAGCAAAACAAATGAATCAGATCTGAGTTGATATACAAACAGATCTAAATAAAGTCTGTATCAGATTTGAAGGATCAAAGCAGTTGAACAAACTCAGTTTGAATAAGGAAATTCAAACTGACGTATTGTCACATCAGTTCACAATAAGATGAAATGCATTAAATAGCCACACCTACCCATGTGCAATGAAAGGACGAAAGGTACATACAATGTCAGAATGATGCAGAAGCTTTTCAACGGATAGAAATGTGTGTCCGATGACTATTTCAAAGTGGGAGGCTATTTATACAAGAAAACTGATGAAGATGCGGGATATCGAGAGAGAAGAAAAACATGAAAAAAACAGAGAGGCGAAGCAGTCGACTATCAGATCTGAGAGCTTATTGTAACAGTTGACTGCTGAGTTGAATTTAGCTTCCAGAAGCACTTCCTAGTTGTGTGAGATTTTATATTCGAAAGTTGAGCTTACACTGTAAATCTCACACACACAGAGATTCACTCACATAATAGCTGAGAGATGGTTAGAATAGTTGAGTGAATCACAAACCAAACACCAAATCTGTCTTGACACGAAGACATTAAATGATTGTAGTCTTTGAACAGAGACGTTAAAGTAGTTCATAGAGTTGGATGAACACAGCCTGAGAGCTGGTGTAGAGTCTAGGAGTTTAGCTTTGGGCAGTGGATAAGTCCCAAAGCTGATCGGGTCTGCGGATCAAATCTTCTAGTGGAAGCCTTCCAGATTTGGAAGAAGGGGAGACGTAGGAGCTAGGCTCTGAACTTCCATAAACAAAAATCCAACGTCTGATTTTACAGCTTTTGTCATACAATTGCATCGCATATTTCAAAACTTACTGCTTTCGATTTTAAATCTTAGAGAATACATTCAGATTTTTCCTCTTGATTTTTATACCTAATCTAATGTAATTCTCTGTGTTCAATGATTTCAAGAACCAAAGCTATTGCAGCTCTCGTCATTTTTTATTTTGTCTTTAAGATTGCGTGCGATCTGTTTCTTTTCAAATCTGTTTTTATCTTGCGAAAGCTCTCTGTGCTACAAAATCATTTCTAAGAGTTTTAAAACTCATTTTATAAAGATAGGGGGAGTAATGTTCATTGAATTGCAGAGCAGTTTCTCGAAAGGAAAGTGCAGCGATATCTCGTCTGTCGAGCTGACATGATTGCGCGAGATCTGTGTGTACGCCAAGATCTCTAGGTTTTTCAAGGCTAAATCTTAGGGAAAAATGGAAGAGATTATGTAAATTGAATCCTCAATTACTCCTCTGGTCTGAATATATGAGAATTTTCAAATAGCACAGAATACTTTTTTTCAAATCTCACAGCTGCTGATTTTCGAAATATGTCTTCCTGATAGGATCAATTAGGATAAAAAACAAGCCTAAGAGTTCATAAGGGGGGGGGGTTTGAATGAACTCTTTAGATTTTAATTTTTCGAAACCTTAAAAACGATTTTACAAGCACCTCGCTTAACTCAGATCTGTGTTACCAAATCTGAGGTATCTCAGTCCCAAATTTGATTTCTCGACTAACAAAAATGTTCGGAAATAAGTCGATTGATCAGTGAACAGTATAGGTAAATAAATGCGATAAGTAAAAGAGTAAGGATCAGAGATTTGTTTCTGGAAGTTCGGATATAAAATCCTACGTCTCCCCTTCTTCCATTGCAGGAAGGTTCCACTAGAAGACTTAGATGAATACAGACTCTGTAGACACCCAATCACCGAGCCTCGCTCCAAGTGAACTCCTAGCAATCACCAACTACACGCATATGACACTGCGGAATTACGAACACTTTGATTTTCTCAAACGGCTTCAAGTAACACGTTTGTTACAGACTCAATCCAGAATAACACAATGAAAGACAAATCTATTGAGTGCTGTAAGTATCTCAAAGATGAAGCAATTTAGAACACTGGAAAGTTCCTCGAGATTTTGATACTGGGGCTTTGAATATTTTTATGCTTTGAACAATCCCAGATATTTGAGAGCTTATGTGTATGCAAGATGAAATTGAGTGAGAGAGCTTGAAATTGCCGGGGAGCTTCTCTGTTTGAAATCTTCACCTATTTATGCTCTTCAATCTCAACGGTTAGTAGATTCGAATCCCTCTGCATATCTTCATCGAATCTCCATTAGCGCTATGCATAAGGTAAACTGCGCTGTCAAAGCTTGATTGACTAACTTGCCAAACAGAGTAACCAGCGTATCAATCATTTTGCGTAAAGTGCGACTTACTCAAGATAACAACGATCTTGTTTCCTTAAATCAATTTTGACCGTTGTAATTCTCTACAAAAAACTGATGATGTCCGAAGATATTTGAAGCTCACATCTGTTGTAGTACTGAATTCAGAAAACTGCTCTCTTTCCCTATCCCTTTTAGTACAATTAACTCTGTCACATATGAGGTTTCTACTCTTCTCGTAATGCTGAATTTATCAAATCTGAAGTCTGAAGGACCCTGTGCAGTCTATTCACATCTGATATGCATAAACTCAAATCTGAAATATACTTATTGAAAACATACCCGATTGTCACTGTAGCCTCTGAGTCAAATCTGAATGCCTGTCTTGACAACTGAAATCACCCGAATACTCAAATTTCATAGGCTTCCTGAAAGCTTAACTCGATAACTGATATCTGAATTGCTCTATACTGAATAATCAATTCTGATAGTCTCTGTAGCAGACTTTCCAACCCGATATCTGAATACACTGTTCCCAGATCTTCCGGATCTGAAGATGTTTTAACTGTTAGCTACTGTGACTGACTGTCCAGATCTGATTTCTAAGATTCAGTTCTTATCTTGTTTTTGTTATCACCAAAACTTATAAATTTTACCTTAACAATTTCCCCCTTTTTTGTGATGACAAAAGTTAGCAGCCTTTGACTTAGAAGAGAAAAAAAATTGCTCCAAGTCTGCTATATATACAACACGAAGCGAAGTACAAAAGATTTGTACATAGAATTGAAAACTGATAAAAGAACAGCTGTCCTAAAAGAACAACTATCCAGATCTAAAAAAAATTAGTTTCCTCCAATCCAATATCTCCAGTACCTTCTATGCAAACCCCCGCCACATCGTTTCCTAGCGGGTTCAGTCCTACTGCCTCCTCCTCTATCTCCAGGTCTGGATCTATCATCTGTGGATGGCAGACCTCGGCTGTGGCTGCTACTTACTTCCCCCTTTTTGTCATCACGTCCCCTAGTGACGAAGGCTATGAGTTCAGCAAGGTTATCATGAAGGGTAGCATACTGTTCCTGTGCTTCCACACGGAATTCAAGCAGATCATTGCGAATAGCAGCCAGTCGATCGTCGAGCTACTTAGACAATTCTACCTTTTGATCTTTGACGTCCTTGCGAATATCTGCCAAATCTGTCGTTACGATGGCACTATGAGCTCTAACTCCCTTCTTAAATTCAAACAATTCAAACGACAATGCAGCTTTTTGAGTCTGTACATCTTGGCGGACACTTTTAATAACACCCCGGATGGCTTGATCATGCTGAGAGTGTGCATCCGCAAAAGATTTTCCAAGATGATCGATCTTCGATAAGAGATGGTCTCGGAGATCGCCAATGCTGCTTTCGGTCCGCATCTGTTTGATTGAGAGCTGAGAAACAAAAGTCCGGAGCTGAGCTAATGATTCGAGGACGGTTGTCGCAAGAGTAGGAGAGGTAGGCAACAAGATCTGGTTAATGGTTTTCTCGTCATCCATATGAAAGTCATCAGTATTGAAGAGTATACGAGAATCAGTAGTACTGGGATTCGGAGAAATCAAATCTGTATCCAGGTGACGCTGAGAAGCACTGGCAGAAGCTGAAGGATGAGTGGACCTAGAACTAGAAGAACTCGAATATGAAAGAATCAATTGTACATCTAAACCTCTGCGAAAGTTTCCAACAAATTCTACCGGATCTACTGCTACATCTACCACTGTACCAACTGCAACTATATCTCTACAAAAATTATGCGAACCATATGGTTGCAAACTAGAGAACTGTGCAACTTCTATACACACATCAGGCCATTGTTTTCGAAGCAACTTGAAAAACTCACTGATTGGGGCAAGGGTATCATTGAATTGCCGTTGAAATGGTATTTGCCATTCAAGACAGAGAACTGGCTTGGGCGGGCGTTCCCAAAAATCATTGCCTTCTTGGATGAGCCATGACCCGTCAACCAAGGTCTTGGTTCTAATCCAGCACAAAGATCTATTGATTGAGCATTCACTGCACCACGATCTCTCTGCTTGCCTTCAAACAGTCTTGAACTGCATATCCGTTCCCACTTCAGTCCGTGTATCCTCATCTGAGTCTGTAATGTCTCGAATGCAAAGAGATGAGCATTAGAGAGCAAACCTATGATCTGAAGATCAATGGCTGTCGTGGGTTGACCGGCTTTGAAGTTTTGTCGATGGGATTCCAGAAATTTTCTCAGAAGGATCTCTATATTTAGCAATTATATACTCCCGCCTCCTCACAGCTGTTTCTAACGAGTCAGTCTCTGCCCACGCTAAGATCCGATTTTCTTTGACAATAATATCTTTGACTGAATCAAGATCTGCTAATTTGCTCAAACTAAAAGAATAAAAGGATGAAACAACATCTGCTATTACCTTTTCTCTAAGCTTTACAAGAAAATCTACGTCTGCACAGATTAAACTGAACATCTCCCGGACCGGGTGCTCTTTTATTTCATCCTTCTCAACAAGAGGCGCCTTCCCCTTGTCTGATGTAGCAATCCGAGGGAGACTGGCCTTGAACCAATCACCTTTGTTGACTTTCGAAATCTTAATGCCAAGTCCGAATTTTATTCTTGTAGGCTCTGCAGCTTTCAAGGATGGCAGCATCATCCCCTCTGGGATCTGTTTCAGAATATACTCGATGGAAATGGACTCTTCATCAGATTTGGTAGAAGACTCAATTATCTTACTTGGTTGCTTAAACCCAGACATGTCGTCATCCTCCCCAGATCTCAAAGGCTCTTGAAGAAACTGTATCGGTGTAGTAAAAGACGCCATTTTCCTAGCAATTTCATTTTAAGCTCCATCAAGATTATCATCCTCATTATTGACAGCAATCGAGCGCTTAGTTATATCAACTACAGTATCATCAGATTGGTTAACGACGGTTCCTCCACATCTGTTTCTGAAACGAACCAGACTCTAGATTTTTTTTAAAAAACATTTGCGGAAGCATAAACTTTAAATATGGCTCGTTCCCTTCTAAAATATTTCTAGATCATTTTCTCAAAATACTTTAAACATAAATAAATGAATATTTAAAACGTTGAAACATCCGTACTGTATCAAATCAAATAAAATCAACTGTGCCAAAATACTGAAAATAACATGTTTAAAACCAATGTCAAACTGTATCAACTCAACATAACACTGCTGCGGTCAAAGGGTACTGCTGCAACAGGTGCTCAGACGTCCTCACCGCCAGTCGGCGTAATCTCATCCGCAAGGTCATCACCTGCAAAATTTAAACCTTGTGAGCCTAGAGGCTCATCATGCTCTATCGTTTACATAACAAGGTATATACTAAAAAAAATCGCATGCAAGCACATACTGTAATTAAAATAACGTTAAAGACATGGATGCGTGCATGATCTTAAAACATTTCATCATACAATCATATCATAACATATCAAATAACATATAAGGCATGGCATATCGTAACATGAAAAGAAAACGCATGAGTCATATCAGTGGATGTGAGCAACGTATGACTGATCAGTCGTAATAACCAACGTACATGGCGGTGTGGTTCACCCGACCTTACCTCGGGATCCCTATATGTCACACCTCCTGAAAACTGCCACTTCACCCCGCTGTTACACGAGGATCCATAGGCCCTGAAATCCTGAAATCATTCCTAAAAACAGGGGATTCTCGGGCCCGGCTACCCGGTTAACTCCCATCGTAGACTTGCCACATCACTTCAGTTCCTTGGATTTTTAAATTAAAAAGGACATGCTTGATAGTTTCATAAAATCTCATGATGCCTGAATTTTCTTAAAATCATGCAACTTAAAAGCTTAGCCCGTTAATGTATAATTAATTCTTTTCTTTAAAACATTATCGTACATAGAATACTACATATATGATTAATTATACATTTACGGGCTTCTACATTTTTCTAATTTGGTCAAGTATTGATTCCGGGGCCTGGCTCACCACTTGTAGACCAAACATCGCTCTAAACTCGGCCGATGAAACGAATGTTCACCGCTTTTTCCCATTTTTACCTAATTTCCTTAAATTTTTGATTTCTTAAAATCAAGGCTAAAGGGGCTAATAAAAATCAATTTTTGACTTCCAGAAATCAATTTGAGACTTATAAAAATTGATTTTGACTTCTAAATTAATTTAAATCAATTTTGACCTACAAAGCCGATTTTGACCAAAAGACCGATTTTGACCAAATTAAATTCCAAAAATCGATTTTAACTCCAATAAAATACCAAAGGCCCTAATTTTTGACTATAAACTATAACTTAAATTATTTAAAAGGTTTGACTCAATTTTGACCTTCTGGCTATTTTCTTTAAAATTGGACCTTTGACACATTAATTAAAATAGCAGGTCCCTAAATAAAATAACTTGGACCGATTTTAAAACATTTGACTCGAGACTCGAGAATCGATCCGGTCCAACTAAACCATCCGGTTCAACTGAACCGAACCCATTCAAAATCTAACCCTAAACCGCACTCACGCACACACCAGCGGCGCGCATGGGCAACGGCCGTTCCTCATGCTCGTCCTCCCTGCTCCGGCCTCCATGGCCGGAGAACTTCTGGTTGGACCACCCTCTGGTCCAGCCGGTCCTAACCTGACCGACCATGGCTCAAACCATGGACCAACCAGGGAGAATGTAATGCTGCAAGTGGACGCACAGCCCAGCGGCGCGATGCATCACTCTCAACTTCTACTGCATGATCTGTTTCGCTCGACCATCTAGCCACTTTCCTACCTTGATCTAGACCACCATGAGTCCCCTAGAAACCCCTAGAACTGAGCCATCACCCTTGGAAATTACCATGACCAAAGCCTTAAGAGGAAAATGCGAGACATGTCAAAAACCGTGAATCCCATGCATGAACTATGAACATAGAGGTAAAGATCCGAGGCATACACATAGAAATTCATGCATAATTTTCATAAAACAGGTTATTATGATTTAAATGGTGAGCAAGGAAATTGATATCACATGCCTAGGTTGGAGAAGACGTTGATCTGCAAGGTACGGACGTTGTGGGTGCGAGATCGGGGCACAACCGGCTAGGATCACCAAGCTCCTTCAAAGGCTGATAATTTTTGAAAATTTGTGTGCTAAGGGAGGGGAGAAGATGGCTGGTGCAACAGATGGAGGCTAGGGTAGGTGTAGGCTTATGTTTAGGGAATAATTAAAGTGCCTAAAATGACCCCTATGGCTTTAATTAAAAAGATTACAAGCTTGCCCCTCTAATTAAATTAAAAAAGAGGTTTAAAACTCATACTTGGGCTTTATTGGTTATACAATTTCGAAATCTAGGCCTCGTCATAATTTAAAATGCCTTAAAAATCAATATATCAGCCCGTATAGGTGAAAAACGGTTTCCCGTCCAAAATAATTATAAAAATCCTAATTTTCAAAAATATTTGCTTAAAATAAAATAATTTCATTCTTAAAAATCTCATAATTTAAAATCTCAAATTATTTTCATTCCGGTCGACCCTAATCTCGTCCACGCGTCCGTAGCTCAAGCAGGCTGAAAAATAACATAAGCATACCATGCAGCATAAAATCATAAATAAATCATATAATGTCAGGCCCCGTGCTAATTACTAACAATTAACACATAATAAGCGCATAAACACGGAAGCTTAAAATTAGGGCTTAAAAATTTTTCAAATATCTCTCTTCAAAACAATCCATCTGCTGGTCGCGTGAAGTCACTCAAAACGACGATGCATCTACTAATCCAAACGACGTCACTTTAGATACGTAAACGTTGCTTCCAACAGCTGATCTCTCAAACGAAAAGCTCAAAACGCAGCGTTTTAACTAATTCAAACGACGCCGCTTCTCAACATTATAGTATTTGCGCGCCTGCTGATCATCAGCAACCATCACAACGCAATCTACTACCAGCAGCAAGGAATACGTCACGCCTACGTCATCATATCTATTATCAGCTCTTGCGACTGATTCCTCAAACCATCAGCTGATCGCTCCACACAAGCGCAACTGCTGAATCCAATAGTCAACACTCCAAAATGTTGACTAACACGTGTCGCTTCCTCGTTCAATCTCACGCTAAATGCAACATCTGCCAGCAGCGACTTCAAATTCGAAACTAAACCAGCAGCTCTCCTTGCGTCACGATGACGTCATCTCTGCTGATTCAAAATCCACCAGCAAGAGCTACAGTACCGTTGACCAGCGTTGACTTCACCAAAAATCGATATTTCTCATCTCTTAAACTAGCGCTGCGGCCGATGAATCAGCAGGAACCTTATTTCTTTCGCATAATCCTCAAAATACACGTGATTAATGCCAAATAAAATCAATTAATCACTAATCTAAATCCTCAACCCTCACATATAATAAGGCATGTAATCATCTAAAATATTTTCCCCCTAGTCATGCACTCATTTCTACGTAGTCAGGAAATTCTAGGCGTTACAACTCTCCCCCCTTATTGGAATTTCGTCCCCGAAATTGAGTACGTACCGAATAACTCTGGGTAGCACGTCCGAATATCGGCCTCAGTCTCCCAGGTAGCTTCATCCTCCGAGTGATTCTGCCACCTGACCTTGACCATCAGAATACTCCGCGCTCTCAGCCTACGCTCCTCCCTAGCTAGAATCTGCACAGGTCGCTCCTCAAACGATAAATCTGGTGCCAACTGGAGCGGCTCAAAATCCAACACATGAGACGGGTTCATAATGTACTTCCGCAACATCGAGATATGGAAGACATTATGCACTGCTGACAGACTGGGTGGTAACGCTACTCGAATATAAAGCTCTACGTACTGCGTCTGGGTGAAAGTAGTCTTCATCGGTAAGAAATGTGTTGACTTGGTGAGTCTGTCCACAATCACCCATATAGCTATGAACCCCTTGGGACTCCTGGGCAATCCAACCACAAAATCTATCGTGATATGTTCCCACTTCCACTCAGGAATGGAAAGTGGCTGCAACAACCCTGCCGGTCGCTGATGCTCTGCCTTGGCCTGCTGACAGGTCAAGCACTCAGATACAAATCTCCCTATATCTTTCTTCATCCCTGGCCACCAATACAATGTCTGCAAATCCCGGAGCATCTTCGTACTCCCTAGGTGGATGGAGTACGTCGATGCATGAGCCTCAGATAAGATCTCGGCTCTCAACTGACTAGTGCTCGGCACCCACATCCGGCCTCTGAAATGGACTATCCCATCCTCAACAGTGTACAGACCTCATCCTCTGTCCTCATCACGCTGCCTCCACTGCTGTAACTGCTCATCGGAGGCCCGCCCCTCTTTGATCCACTCTCGAAGATTTGGCTGAATAGTGAGCGCTGCTAAACTCGGCGCACAGCCTCCTGAATAAATCTCTAGACCAAAACTCTCTGTCTCAGTCTGTAGTGACCTCTCAACTGACAAACAAGCCGCCACTGCAGTCTTCCGGCTCAAAGCGTCTGCCACTACATTAGCCTTACCCGGGTGGTAGCTAATGTCACAATCATAATCCTTCACCAACTCTAACCATCTGCGCTGCCTCATGTTCAGCTCCTTCTGGGTGAAGAAGTACTTGAGGCTCTTGTGGTTGGTAAATATCTGACACTTCTCACCGTATAAGTAGTGCCTCCAAATCTTCAGCGAGAACACCGAAGCTCCCTGCAACTGATCAAATAAATCCTCAATCCTTGGGAGTGGGTACTTATTCTTCACTGTAACTCGGTTCAGCTCCCGGTAGTCGATGCACAATCTCATGCTGCCATCCTTCTTCTTCACAAACAACACTGGCGCGCCCCATGGAGAAAAGCTAGGGCGAATGAACCCCTTGTCAAGCAACTCCTGAATCTGCTCCTTAAGCTCCTTCATCTCGGTAGGAGCTAATCGATAAGGTGCCTTAGAGATAGGCACTGTCCCTGGCATCAGCTCAATAGAAAACTCCACCTCTCGCTCCGGTGGAACTCCCACTACGTCATGAAGAATGACGTCTGCATAATCTCTGACTACCTCCACATCAGATAGTGAAGGGCCTACTGAACCTCCAGAAGCGGTAACTCTGGCCAAGAATGCCTGAAAACCATGCTCAACTAGCTTCCTGGCCCGAAGAAAATATATAAATCTGGGCTTCCGCGGCCTCCTAGCTGCCTCAAATAAGAAGGCCTCCTACACTGGCGGTCTGATAGAAACTATCCTCTGCAGAAAATCAATTACAGCTCCAAACTTTGTCAGCCAATCCATGCCTAGGATGACGTTGAATCCTGTCATCGGCAAAACGACCAAATCTGCTCTAACTGCATGGTCCTGAAACATCATCGTCAGACCCTGCACGATGCTGGTCTTCGTCAACTCCTCTCCAGATGGAACCGTCACGGCGAGAGCTACCCCCATGCTCTCCGAAATAATGCCCATCCTCTTTGTGAATGCACTCGAAATAAACGAGTGGGTCGCCACTAAGTCTAGCAAAGCGAGTGTAGTGACCCCAATCACACGAATCTCGCCTGAAACAGAACGTCACATAGGTACGCATTTACGATCATACTAAATCCCAAAAAGCAGATTAGATACCTAAAACAGTTCTAAGTTCGCTAGTCCAATCCGTAAAAGTTCTCAAGCCAAGACCTAGAAGATCTAACAGTTCCCACTAATGTCAATCCAGTAACCTAAGGCATCGAATTTCCTAGCAGTTCTCTACTCGGCAGCTAGCGAATCTGTAGTCCCAGCAAACTCCTTGCGTCCCTCTTTGCGGAACCGCTCAGCCACATCCTCCTTGTGAGGCTTCCCCGAACGCTCCGACTGTCTCTCTAGGATCCTGGTGATCCCAGCTAACATCTCCACGTTAGCCCTCTCAAACGGCATCATCTGAGGAGGTGGGGTAGGAGGAGGTGCATCATCATCCTGATGATCTCTAGCACGTCTGTGGGGCATACTAATACACCAAAACCTTATCACGTAAATCTAAGTGCATGACTAAGCGTCT
>KQ987397.1:0-26330 GCA_001598015.1 Dorcoceras hygrometricum
CACTATCTATCTGCATGCTCAGAACATCACAATGTTCCCTACCAATGAAACATGGTACTTCGCATCGCAGATACTAGTCTCGAACTCGGGCGGCCTTATCCTCATTTTGACGGCCCAATCGACTAGGAACATGTTCAGAATAGACAGCGACTATTAGATGTGTTTCATGATAGCCGTCATACCCACTATCACATCTAACATACGCTTCAGTGCATTCTAGGTCTTTACTCAACGCAATTGTAAATCATTACACACATAATGAAAGTAAAGAATGACATATTAGAAAATGCGAATATCATATATAAAGATTGTTTGTACAAGAGTCTATAAAACCCACATGCCACAAGTTGGCTAGTTGGGCATCTACTCTAACAGAGGATTCACCGCTCGCAGACATGCGTGGATATCCTATGCTATCTGAGGGGATAATAGTGTATAAATCTCTGGCCAGAGTACTAGAAGTATTTTAGGTAAATGTGTTTACCTAGTTACACTCGTGATGTCACTATTCGATCTCCAAGATGTATGCATAGTTATCGGATTTTTAGCGACTCTCGATTTGCCAATGGTCGTTGATCTGATCGGGATATATGGATTGAAAGGACCGTACTGTACGCTAACCACGACCGACAGGTTCTTGCAGGCACTATCAGTGATACCTAGGGGATCATGGGGCGATGTTGCTAGACGCTTTACCATGATCCGTTGGGCAAGTCCGCAATTGTGATTCCGGAGCCGCAGTGGTTGCGGGCCCACGGCTTGCTGTATTCCTGAACCATTGAGGGTCACACAAGTACTAGATTCGATATTCCCGCACGGATACTCAGGTCAATGTGTTGAGCACGAGAAGAGGATTTCGGGAAGTGCGACTTCCTAAAAGTCAACAGGGGTCAAACCGGGGTTTCCCACTGTTGAGGGGCAAAACGGTCATTTTGCACTGGGGTTCTGAAAAATGATTTTTCAGATCATATTACTCAATTTCGGAAACTGAGTCAATCGGTCCGATCTGATCGGCGATCGGAGTTACGATGAAGTCTCGGTGGTGGAGATGAACTGAATGTTCATTGTTGGACCCGGGCCCGTTGGGCCGGATCCAAGTCCATCACATATTCTATTTAATATAGGATTATGACTAAACATAACACACTTGATTAACCCTAAACCTAGTGCTAGCCGCCCCTTCACTCCTCTCCAAACGCCGCCGCCGCCGCCCGTCGTGCGCCGCCGCCGCCGCCGCCCGTTGTCGCCGGAAATTCGTTTCCGGCCAACTCGACGAGGAGAATCCGTTCGTGCTGATCTCGTCAGTGCTTCTAGTGCAGCCTGACGAAGGAGTCTCGGTTCTGGTCGTGGACCGGATTGGCGATTATCTACCGCAATCTACCGAGAAGAGCCGGGTTCTTGTAATACCGGTTGGAGCCAGGCACAAGTGCCAGCAAGGTAATCGTTTTTGAACGCCCTATGAAGACAATTAATTGAATTGTTGTTTTCGTATTGATCGTCTCCCGGCCTTTTCTTATGTTCTTCCGCTGCCTCGCCGGGGGGCGGATCCGGATCCCCAACAGGTGATCCGTTCACTGGACAGCTGAACCATAAGGGCAAAAATGGTATTGGTTACATCAAGCCTGAGAACTGTAAGCCCAGTTGGCTATGAGCAGACTTGAGAAGGATAAGGTGAAAGATGTACATAAGTCGTCTGTTCTGAACCAGCAAAGGCGTGGTTCAACGAAGACTAAATGGATAAAGGTTCAGCCCAAGCGTGATCCGAATGGTCAAAGTACAAAACCAAAGCTCAACAGATCACACAAGAATTAGCACGAACCCTTGTGGATATCCATACTGGGAAAACTGTTAAGATAATTCAAGTATGGGTCCTGAAAGGGATAATCCGATCTGGACACAAAGTAAAATTGGGTACCAAAAATTTATTTTTGTGATTACAGGATAACAGGTACACAGCTTCGTAGGACTCAAACAAATGGTATCTAGATAGCGGGTGTGCGAGGCACATGATCGGCAATCCAAAGCTGTTATCAGATCTGACGCCACACAAAGGAGCCAAAATTGTTTTTGGTGACATCACACGGTAACACTGTAGGTAAGGGTAAGCTTACCCATGGTAACATTTCAATCTATGATGTCCTTCTTGTTGAAAATCTGTGTTATAATCTTATTAGTATAAGTCAGCTGTATGACAATGGTTACACAATTAACTTTCAAAAGCACACGTGCACAGTTCCGAATCCAGATGGTCTGATAGTATTAGTAGGAAACAGATCGAGGAATACCTACACAGTGAACTGGTCAGAGCATCTGGGATCTGAACAGATTTGCCTAGCAGCTACTCTTCCAAGAGTTGGCTGTGGCACCAGAGAATGAATCACCTGAATTTCAAAACACTTGCCAAACTGAGTAAGCTTTATTTGGTTTCTGGTATGCCCAAAATAAATTTTCCAAAAGACAAGATCTGTTAACTGTTCAATCGAGTTCATTCTGCACAAAGTTTTCTTACTCGAGAGAACAGATCACGCTGAGATTCTCCGAGCTGGTAACTTAGCTCAGAGTTAAGCCGAAGGCTTGTAAAATTCTTTTAAAAGGATTTAGCAAAGATATAAAGGGTTCATTCACTTCCCCTCTTCTGAAATCCTGAGCTGTTATTTCAGCTCTATTTTCTATCCAACATATAGTAAAGTTATAGATTATTAAAATTTCATCTTTCCTATTTAATTATTTGAAACTTTCGGATCGAGGCCTCACATGCACTCACTTGAAATTTCTAGTGAATTATTGTTGTCTCAGGATAGGTAGCTTGTGGCGTTGAACCTTCCTTAGTAATATATTATCTGATTTCAGTTGTGTAGTGATGTGATGTATTGAACAAAACAACCATTTGTATAAACCAAGTCAATAGTATATACAAACCAATAATTAACATATTATGTTCTCACGTTGTGTTCATTTTGGCCTTGGACCATATCTCAGATTCATAAGTGTTCGTATTGAAGCAGCCATTACTTTTCACTTACACAGATGGTATCCTAATTAGTGTATACTTCTATACTCTACCACTGTATAGAAATCATTAAAAATAGGCTTAACCTCACCACTTGTAGATATTCTTTTTACATGGAAGCTCGAGGAATGAGCATACGAAAATTCCAAGTACTCAACCCAATATTTTAACTTAGTTGTCCTATTGAACCAAGGTCTTGTGATCTCCAATTCACTAGGTTAGGTTACCGCTATAAACATTTAGTTTTGTGGATCTTACTAGCTTGTACATTTGATCTCTATTTATGTCTTTAGCAAACGGACCAACTAAGTTATTCTTTGACTTCACATATTAACAAAAATAACCCCATTTGAGATCAACTGTCTTAAGGTATTACGTCTTCGACGATATGTCGAGATTTACAATTGTACATACTACTTTGTGCTCTCCCTATTGCCGATTGACTATCACAAATGAATAATAATAGGAGGCACTAGCTTATTTCAATAAGGAATGTCATCTTAGAAATTTTCTTAGCCATTTGGCTTCCTCAGCGCTTTATCTGAAGCAATGAACTCGGATCCCATAGTGGATTGAGCTATACATGTTTGTTTAGAAAACTTCCACGACATAGCTCCTCCACCTATTGTGAATACATATCCGCTAGTGGACTTCGAGTCATTGGTGTCGAATATCCAATTGACATCACAATATCATTTCAAAGATGCTGGATATTTTGTATATACAATCCATAATTTGATGTATATTTTAAGTATTCAAGTACTCTTGTTAAGGCTTTCTAAATGATCTTTGCTCGGATTAATTGTGAATCTACTTAACTTATTGACGGTATATGTAAGGTCTAGACAAGTACAGTTAGTCAAGAACATGAGACTCCTATTATCCTTGCATACTCTACTTGTGATGCATGTTCACCATTATTTTTGGCTAAATGAACACCTAGATCTATAGGTGTCCTAGCCGGGTGGCTATCTAAGGTACTAAACTTTTCAAGTATCTTTTGTTCTCTTCCAGGAATAGCACTTTCCTGTCCCGGTGAATGAATTGATAACATCTTGAATATGTTTGTACAACTAACAGTAATTGAAATCTATCAAAGAATATAGTGGTGTTTTTTCAACTTTTTCATATCATATACATGACACAAAATACGTGGTAGATGTTTTTTCTTAACAATAGTTGTGCCTAACAACTCATAAATCCGCATAACAATATAAGCATTAAATCTCCCAATATTTGCATAAAATCTTCTCAAAAGCTATTAAAATTTAGGTGGAAGATAAGACAGATGAATATTGTATGCGTTAGCATTGGAACTTTAATGTTTGATATGATTTTGTTCATGACCATGTATTGCACAAGCACTAGGAGCAAAGTACATGGTAAATCTTAGACCAGAACATTAGAATATGGTTTAAAGGATCCTTATATACATTAATGCTACCTCAAATGTTGCTATAAGTTTTTGGATTATTAGATTTTACACTCAGGACTATGTTGATTTGTATGTGATCTACATAAAAGAAAATCAAATACAGGTTATATGTTCTTACTTCCAAAAGTTGCAGTAAGCTGGGTTTTAAAAACAACTAATAATTGTGGCATTCTACGTCAGAGGTTGGTATGATATATGACAGCTACTTAAGCTTGTAAGCAGTCTATATGGATTCAAAAGTTATGAAGGAATTTAGACACAACTAAGAGAAAATTTCTTGTTTTATGAGAGTTATAGTGCCTCGCATATTGCAAAGAATTCACTCTTTCATTTAGGACTAAAAAATCAGATTCCAAATTCACTTTGCATGAAAAATAGTAGAGAAGGGAAATATGGATAGTCAGATCCATATAGAGAAAAATATAGTCCATTTTCTGATCAAGCTAGTGGGCACTGATAAGTGTGAGTGGTGTATATTCTGAATTGACCTAGCAGATAAGTACGAAGCATAGAACGACAAGAGTGAAAGGTACAAAAAATCTCCAAATAAAAGAAATATCGGTCAACAGTGTACATGTGCTTATTACTTTTGCACCATACTTTGAAAACGTTGGAAAAACAAATTTAACTGTAAATTGGTTTTCCGTGTTACAAGCAAGGGAAGCTCTATAAATAGAGCTCCTCACCTTTAGAAAGAAGCATGTGATTCGCTTACTTCTCTTATATATTTTTTAGTGTGTCCTATAATATTGATTATTTGTTTTTCGTATAATAGAATAATGTTTTTGGAAATACGGTAACAAATATAATTTCTCCAAAAATATGAAATAAAATTCTTTTACCTTGTTCGTAGTTTTTACCTAATATTTTGAAAGGTTTTGAATACACTTTTATTGTCTATTTTTTATGTTTCAGTATTATATTTATCTTAACATATCGCAACGGATATCAACGATAACTACTTACAAAGTTATAGCTTGTTCAAATAACATAGCCAAAATCATTATAGTGATATAGGAGCTTTCTCATTTTTGTCGTAACTTTTGTTTTAACAACACTTATCTTGGTCAATCTCAAAACAAAGCGTAATGGAACACAAACATAACACATATAAATGTAACGAATTTCGATTATTTTGACGGTTACCTGGCTTTAACAAGAAAATAGTCAGGCCCAATGTAGTTGGTTGACCAACTTAGGCCCGATATGCAGCAAGCTCAATGACAGAAGACTGAAACTAAAAATACTGATCTATAGATGGTCATATTCCCATCTCTTATTTTCCCAGCAGAAGCAGAAGATTTTCACTTTTCATTTTTCTTGACTGAAAACAGGGAGGAAATGGAATCGGCGGCTAGACGTGGCGGCGGCGGCATGTGGGAAGGGCTCTATAGGGTCGTTATGCGGCGTACTCCTATATACGTGACCTTCGTAGTGGCCGGCGCTTTTCTCGGTGAACGAGTCCGTATCTTTATGCATCTAATTTTGAGTATACAGAGTCGCATTTTTCTGTGAACGTGGTTTGATTGGCTTGATTAAGTTTGGATCTTAACGCTTTGGAATATATTTTATTTATTGTTTTGTCAATTCAAGATTTTGGATCCGTGTTATTGTTAAAATACGCTTTGGTATTTGGTTTATTTCTCAGATTAGGTTGTATGTACTTCTTTGTTTGATACATTTTCTATGCGTAAATCTGCAGGCTGTTGACTATGGCATTCGTAGACTCTGGGAGCATAACAATGTTGGGGTATGTACTTATTTATTTTTTGCTTCTGATGAAGGCATTTTTAGCCATTTAAATTGTTGTCCTGCGTCTGATAGAATCACAAATCACATTGTAGAAGCGCTGGAATAGATAGACCAAATAGACTTAGTGACTTGTGCTTGTGTGAAGTAGTCTAAGGCAATACCTCTCCTGGTCTAAGTCAATACGTCTCTTGTTCATTAGTATAAATAGCACGCTGTAATTGATTCGTGTAAGTTCTTTAATTTCCTTTCTTTTAATAAGATTCAGTTATTTCTCTCAGAGCTTTAAGTCTAACACAAAATCGTTAGATTTCTGCACTTTGATCGCTCTAGTTCTTCACTTGATTGTTCAATTCTGTTTGACGATCGTGGGAGAAGGAGGTCAAGTTGCCAACAACAATCTAGCTCCGGGCGAACCGCACATTTGCAGAGGATTCGAGCTGTCCTTATTTTCTGCAAAATGGAGATCATCCAGCACTTGTTCTTGTATCTCATCCGCTTTTAGGTTCAAACTACAACACTTGGAGTCAAACTACGATTATGGAGTTGACTGCTACGAACAAACTTTGATTTGTTGATAACAACATTGCGCGTAAGTCGCCTGACGATTTTCTGTACGAAGCGTGGGTTAGATGCAACAGGATGGTCATTACGTGGATTAATGCTGTCACCTGAGAGATTGCAGATAGTCTGACGTATATGTCGACTTGCCGTGAGATCTGGATTGATTTACGTGAGAGGTTTCATGAAAGTAATGCACCTCGGATCTATCAGATTAAAAAGTCGTTGAGTGTTTTGCATCAAGGATCCTTGGACATCAATGCGTACTATACAAAGTTGAGAACACTTTGGGATGAATTAAAGGATTATCAGCCTGCTTCAGTTTGCAATTGCAGATCTGTTAAGGAGTGGATGAGCTATCATAATCAGAAAATGTGTTATGCAGTTCCTGATTGGGTTGAATGATTCATATGCACAAATACGTGCACAGGTATTGATGATTGATCCACTACTTGTCATCACAAAGGTGTTTCTGTTGTAGTTCAAGAGGAGAGACAGCGATTCATAGATTCAAAGTTCTCGAATTTTAAAAGTTTGATCAACCTATTAGCTCAAACATATCAGCTGTTGTAGCCAGTCAAAGAAAATTCCAAACCTCAAAAGGTAGGGCCGATAAAGTTGTCTGTTCCTATTGTGATTTTACTAACAACACAGTTGAAAAAAGTGCTTTAAGCTTCATGTTTATTCCCCTGGGCATCCAAAGTTCGGCCAAAAGCTGCAACAGAAGAGAGCTCAGGCTTGTCACACATATGCTGCTACAGAAAGCTCCTCGACTGTTTCAGTTGGTCATCTGACTCCTGACTAGCGCCAACAACATATTGAGATTCTCAGCTCCAAGGTCCATGCCAAGAACAACTTCACCCCGGAACAACAGCAAGAGGCAACAGTGTCCTGCTTTAATGGTATTTACTCCCTATTACATTCCTTTCCTGCCATTCATCGTCTGGATTGGGTGATAGACACAGGAGTTGCACATCAATGTTGTTCTGTGTCTCTATTTACCACTCTTAGGACAATAGACTCCAAAGTAATTCTTCCTAATATTCCATCCAAGTTACACAAATGGGTTCTGTTCATCTGTCAAAGAATCTGCCTCAGTTACACAAATGGGTTCAGTTCGTCTGTCAAAGAATCTGCCTTGTGATGTACTCGATGTGCCTCAGTTTCAATTTAATCTGCTTTCCATTACATCTCTCACCAATTCCCTCCTTTGCTATGTGTTCTTTGTTTACAATTCTTGTCAAATTTAGGATATCAACAAGACCAAGGTGATTGGGTTGGGTAAGCGAGTTGGAAATCTGTACGTGCTCAACAAGTCAGAGGCCCCTCCTGGTTATCCTTCTCCAATAGTCTGTTTCACTGCTAGCAATGTGTCAAACTTATGGTATTTCCATATGGGACACCCTTCTTTTGCTAAGCTCTCTAATGGGCAAAAGTTCCCATCTCAATCCTATAATACTGCAATGTACATTGTTCCAAATGAGTTATCGTAACAAAAAACGATTACCTTCTGTTTCCAATAATAATGTGGTACAACTCTGTTTTAGCTTATGCATGTTGATGTATGCGGTCCCTTACTCCCATTACAGTTGTACTTTCTGACAATAGTTGATGACCATTCTCGATTTACCTCGACATTATGTTGCAAGCCAACTCCGATGTGCAACAAATTTTTCCTGTTTTTTACCAAATGATTCATACTCAATTTGGGGTCCAAATCAAAGGAGTTCGGAGTGATAATGCTCCAGAACTTGATTTGATATCTTTAATCAAAAGGGAATCTTATTTATTGGGCTGATTGGATCTTCACAGCTGTCTATCCAAATCAATCGTATTCCTTCCACCCTTCTTGCAAACAAATCAACGTTTTTTTGAGGTGCATATCGTAAAAGTTCCTCATATTTGCACCTAAAAGTTTTTGGATGCTTGTGCTATGTATCAACTGTTTTGTCATCTCGAGATGAGTTCTCTGCTTGAGCAATTAAAGCTGTCTTTATAGGTGTTCCACCAGGTTACAAAGGATATAAGCTGTTAAGCTTAGAAACCCATGAGCTGTTCATTCTAGGGATGTGACATTTCATGAAGATCTTTTTCTTTCAAAGAACAATCTCCCTCTCCTCATCTTCCGGCGTTTTCTCCGAAAACATCTTGCCTACTCATGCATATCACCCTCTTCAGTCGTCTTCAACAAATGAATGTAACGGTGTACTATGTTTCGCGTGCTGTGAATACACCACATCACCTTCTGGACTATTATTGCTACACGGTTGCTTCTCTCTTCCCTTCCTCCAAAGATCATCCCTTGTGCTCTTTCCTCAATTCCAGCAGACTTTCTCCTAATATTGCGCCTGGTTAATAACATCTCCTCAGTCATTGAACCGGAACACTTTTATCAAGCTGTTGCTCTTCCTGAGTAGAGACAAGCAATGGTGGATGAGCCAGGCTTTAGAGCTCAATGGGGCTTGGCCATTCGTTTCCCTGCCTCTGGAAAAAACTGTTATAGGTTTTAGATGGGTTTATAAGGCAAAATTCTCTGTTGATGATTCTTTATAGCACTACAATTCCCAGTAGGTTGCAAAGGGTACACACAAAAAGAAGGTATTGACTATCTAGAAACCTTTTCACCTACTGCAAAACTTGTTACCGTCGAAGTATTACTTGCTTTAGCTGTTGTCAAGGGTTGGTTTGTTGCAAGTTGATGTTAATAATGCTTTCCTCCATGCTGATTTATTGGAGGAAGTATACATGTCTCTACCCCGAGTATTTTAAGGAGGGGGAGACTTTGCCATCACATGCATGTTTATAGACTGCACTAGTCATATACGGCTTGAAGCAAGTGTCTCGCCATTGGTTTGCAAAATTCTCTATTTCTTTACTGAATATTGGTGTTACACAATTCAATGCTGATAACTCTCTGTTTTTGAGGACATGAGGGAGTGCTTTTGTGGCCTTATTGGTGTATGTCGATGACATGGTGATTGCCACAGTGAGGAGGAAACAAACGAGTTAAAGAGTATCTAAACAGCAAGTTTTAGCCAAAAGACATGGGTGGATTGAAGTATTTTTTGGGGATGGAGGTTGCTAGATTCGACGTGGTATATCATTTGTCAACGAAATTATGCATTAAAATTACTCACTAATCAGGTCTTTTAGTTTGCGAACCAAGATCCACTCCCATGAATGTCAACGCCAAACTTACTACTGGTGATAGCCTTCTCCCTGTACAAGGCTGATGGGTCTACTAATTTAACTCACAATTACTTGTCCTGATTTGACTTACGTGGTAAACAAGTTAAGTGCATATGTTTCCTAACCGCAGTCACCTCACATGGACGCAGCAATGGATGTTCTGAAATGTGTGAAAGGGACAATAGGCTAGTAGAAAAGCACATCTGATCTGAAGCTCAAGTTCTTCACAGATGCTGATTGGGAGCGTGTTCGGACACATGCAGATCACTTACTGGCTTTTGTGTATTCCTCGGTGATTCCATGATTTCTCGATGGTCAAAGAAAGAACAAACGGTCTCAGGATCATCTTCAGAGGCTGACTATAGATCCATGGTACCCTCCACCTGTGAGATACTATGGATCAGAAATGTTGCTTAAAGATCTTCGGATTAAAAGCAATGAACCATCCGCGTTGTTTTGTGACAGTAAAGTAGCCATACATATTACTCTAATCTCGTGTTTCATGAATGAACATATTGATATTGATTCACATTGTGTGGGACAAGTAGAATCTAAATTGAGCTCATCCCAGTATAAGCTCTGATATCAATGTCAGGTATGGTGTTAATCACGAAATTAAGCACACATTTACGATAAAGCGGAAGCTTGAAAGCGGGTCAATTTTTTCTTTTGGGTCTGATGCAAAAACATCGAGTAAAAGTATTCGAATACTCAAAATATAGATGCTAGTCCATCACTCGGACTTATTTGCAGAAAAGTCCTTTAAAAATATTACAAACATGCAGAGCTAACCTGCTCACAATTCATGCAGAAAGCCATGTAAATAACATCATCCAATTTTCCAGAACAGTATATATATATATATCCAATGATAAATATAAATATCGATCAACAACAGAAACAAATACCAACTACACAGGGAATCCCCTGGTAAATGACTCGATGAAATATATATAAATAATAATTGGGACAATCGATCAACACCCTATGGGCTCCACTAGCTGACGCTCCACCTGGTGCAGCTGAACCACCTGGATAACTTGCAATGGTCAACAACACGACCAAAGCAGCCCCAAAGGGACGGGGTCAAACCCCAGTACGGTAAGCAACAATAAACAGCAATCATGTACGAGATGAAATATGCTATATGTTATGCAATGCGTGTCTGGTAGCAAAGAAATAATGAGTATCAAGACTGGAGATCTAACACATGATCATCAAGATCAGAATGTTGCTTAAAGATCTTGGGATTAAAAGCCATGAACCATCTGTGTTGTTTTGTGACAGTAAAGCCGCCATACATATTGGCTCTAATCCCATGTTTCATGAATGAACATATTTTGTGTGGGCACAAGTGCAAGTAGGAGCTGTTATGCTGATGCATATTTCTTCGGAGTTACAACTTGCTGACTTGTTTTGCCAACCCTTTACCGCCGTCTCGTATTTAGAATTCTCTTGGCCAAGATGTGAGTGCAACAATCACTCTTATCTTGAGGGGGAGTGTTAGAGGCAGTGAAATAAATAGACCAAAATAGACTTAATGGCTTGTGTTTGTGTGAAGTAGTCTAATCAATACATCTCCTGTTCATAGTATAAATCACTCTATAATTGATCGTATAAGCTATGTAATTTTCTTTTCTTCTAATATGATGGGGCGGTTTCTCTAACACACATTTCTAGTGCTCCTTCTTAGGAAATGTTTGGTTTTTTTGATCGTTTTGTTGGTAAATAGATTGTATTGCTCGCATGGAAATTGTGTAAATCTATGTGGTAGTGGTTGAAGCATATATCATCTAACTTATGCATTTTCACATTTGCTCCTACCATCAAGAGCTTAAAAGCATTAAACAAGGTAATTATAAATAATCATGAGCTACTGTTTATGCATATTTGATGTGCCTGCTTGTCGAATAATCCATTTCGAGTCAACCTCTATTAATTTTATAGAGAGAAGTACTTTTGGTTACTCTGGTTAAGAAATGGCTACTTATTGTCGGTGCTTGTACTTGCTTTGTCATTTGTTCTGTGACTTAGACTGTTCTGTGGTATCTAACAATTGCATTTAGTTGAAAAGTTTCAAAGGGAACTATTTGAGAGTTGCATGGAGGAAATGAGGTCGTTTCCCGGAACGTGCGTAGTAGTTGTGTTACAACCACCAATCTACGATACAGACTCGATGACTCTACCCGGAGATACAGTGCTCCGTTCACTCCCTCCTAGCTCAGCTAGTGTGTGTGTAAGTGTGTATTTTCTGCATGTCCCCTTAACTAACTGCTTCCCCCCTTTATAACCGTTTCCCTTTTTCCTTCTTGTCTTCTCCCGCCTTTTTCCTTTTGCGTGAATACACCAGTTTAATTGTGGGCTTCCCCGTCTGTTCATGATCCACTGGGCCTCCTCTTCCATCCCGGCCCAGTGTATCCTTTTCTCTCCTAACAATACCCGCATCTTTAGAAGCATCCTTGTCCTCAAGGCTGAATTCTGGAAACTGGGCAGTGAAAGCCGTGACATCCTCCTAGGTATCTTCCTCTGCTGGCCTTCCCTTCCAATGAATGAGAAGTTGCTGGACGCCCTCCCCTTTGACCTGCTTAAACCGTTCTGCTACCACGCAATCTGGTTCAAATTCAGTATTGAGATCCGACTCTAGGCCCTTGGGAAGAGGCTGGGCACTCCCTGGTTGGCCTAAGGCTCTTTTCAGGCAAGAGACATGAAACACCGGGTGTATCTTAGAGCTTGGTGTAGGCCTAGCTTGTATGCAACAACTCCTATCTTCTGTAGAACTTCGAATGGGCCATAATATCGAGGGGCCAACTTTTGATAAATTCTTTTGCACACCGACTGTTGTCTATGAGGTCGTAGTTTCAAGTACACATGATCCCCCACTTCATAATTCACGTCCTTCCTATGAGTGTTTGCCTGTTTGGTCATTCTCTGTTGTGCCTTTTGGAGGTTATACTTCACCTGTCGGAGTAGCTCATCACGGTCAGCCAGCTCTTGTGCCACAGCAGCTACGGAGGTCTCTTGTGGCCAGAATTGAATTATTTTCGGTGCCTTTCTCCCATACACGATTTCGAAAGGCGTCATCCCGGTGGCTGTATGGTACGCTATATTGTACCAATATTCAGCCCAGTGAATCCACAATGCCCACGTCCGTGGTTGCTCCGAAGAAAAACAGCGCAAGTACGTTTCCAGGCAGTGATTTAAAACCTCGGTTTGTCCATCGATTTCGGGGTAATAGGAAGAACTCATCTTTAAGTAGGTACCCTGTAGCCTGAAATATTCTGTCCAATTCATGAATATGGGGTCTCGGTCGCTGACTATGGACTTGGGTGTACCATGTAAGGCGACTCCCCTGGCAAAAAACGGGTGCTTGAGCAGTATGAAATGACCATATTTTGATAGCCGATCCTCCACCACCATTATAACTTCAAAACCTTTTGATTTAGGTAGCCCAACAATGAAATCCATGGCTATATCCTCCCAAATAGCCGTGGGAACTGCTAAAGGCTGTAACAGTCCCGCTGGCTTGGTGGTCTCATATTTTTGTCTTTGACAGATCGCACACTCCGCTACAAACTTTGCCACGTCTGTCTTCATTCTTGACCAGAAAAATGAGCTTGTAATGCATTTAAATGTTCCGAGCGCTCCTGCATGTCCTCCCAGCGGTGTAAGATGAGCTTCCCGCATCAATCTGTCGGGCCAAATGGAATTTCTTGGTACTACTACCCTTTGTGTAACAGGACTCCATTCACCAGAGTGTAGGGCCCTTGTTCCCTTGCTCCTTTCGACAGATCGTGGACAAGGTTCCCCAGTTGAGGGTCCTGGTAAACAGCTTCTTTTATTGCACCTTGTTCTACCCATTCGGGTACTGATACTCCTTTTAATTCGAGCTCCCCCTCTCTTCTGGATGACGCATCTGCTGCCCCATTTTGGGCACCAGCCTTATACCTTATCTCGAATTCATACCCCATCAGCTTGCTCAACCAATGTTGTTGGTCAGGAGTAGTCACACGTTTTAATAAGCTGGTTAGTGCACGATGGTCCGTCAAGACTACAAACCTTCTCCCCAGCAGGTAAGGACGCCAATGTTGAATAGCCAAAACCAACGTCATCAACTCCTTCTCATAGGTCGATTTTGACAGTGCTCGGGAGGCTAATGCTTTGCTGAAAAATGCTACTGGTCTTCCCCCTTGAGACAGCACTGCTCCTATCCCTCTACCGGATGCGTCGCAGTCAATGGTGAATTCCTGGTTGAAGTCTGGCATTCTCAATACCGGAGTCGAGCTTAACACCCCCTTCAGCTTGTCAAAAGCCGTTTGTGACTCCTCATTCCATCTGAAGTTGTCTTTCTTCAGTAAATCAGTCAAAGGCCTTGCGATTTTCCCATAATCCCTCACAAATTTCCTGTAATACCCTGTCAAGCCCAGAAATCCTCGCAGCCCCTTTAACGTGGTTGGTTTGGGCCATTGCACTACAACTGTTACCTTCTTGGGATCCACTGCTACCCCGTTTCCTGATACTATATGACCCAAATACTCCACTTGCTGGATGCCGAATTCACATTTCTTTTTGTTCAACAATAACCTGTTTTCCACCAGTACCTCCAGTACCCTTTGAAGATGTACTAGGTGCTCCCCCATTCTCTGCTGAAAATCAGGATATCATCTAAGAAAACCAACACGAATTTTCTCAGATACGGCTTGAGTACCTCGTTCATATGGCTTGGAAGGTTGCAGGTGCATTCTTTAAATCGAATGGCATGACCAGAAACTCATAATGCCCTTCATGTGTCGGAAACGCTGTCTTATGCATGCCTCTGTCTTCACACGGATTTGATGGTAGCGAGATTTCATATCTAGCTTTGAGAACCACACGGCCCCATGTAGCTCATCCAGGAGCTCGTCTATTATCGGTAACGGAAATTTGTCGGCAATAGTGATCTCGTTTAATGCCCTATAGTCGACGCAGAACCGCCAACTACCATCTTTTTTTTAAACCAGGATGACTGGACTCGAGAACAGACTACAGCTCGGTTGGATCATGCCTGACTGAAGCATTTCCGACACCATCTTCTCAATTTCATCCTGCTGATGGTGAGCATATCGGTATCGCCTCACCTGCAATGGTTCACACCCTTCCTTTAATATGATAGCATGATCTCTTCTACGGGGTGGGGGTAAGCCTCGCGGTTCATCAAATAACTCTCCATACAAATGTAACATCTCTCCTAGCTCTCGTGACGGGTTCTCCACCCTTTCTTTCGGTCCCTCCACCGTGGCACTCCACAAGACTCCACTGAATTCTACATCCGCCACCTTGAGTAGTGATCTTTTTGAGATTACTGTTCTACTCAAGCTGGGATCCCCTGTCAAAGTGACTAAGCCTTCCCCCAGCGTAAAGCTCATAAGCATCGTCTCCCAATTACCACTACTTCGCCTAAGGTGCGTAACCAATCAATTCCCAGAATCAGGTCCACGCCTCCGAGTTCAAACACGTATCCGTCAATCTGTATTTCGCACTTCGCAAGTCTACGGTAAGTTGTCTGCAAATCCCCTGGCAAGCGACTCGACCCCCGTCTCCCGAACACAACCCAAACCTTACTGTTTCATCCACTTCTAGTCGCAAGTTCTCCACCAATTCCCGTGATACTAAATTGTGGCTAGCCCCACTGTCCATCATCACTACAATTTCTTTTCCCATCAGTCTACCCCGCAACTTCATAGTCTGTGGTTGTGTAATTCCCCCAATCGAGAAAAGTGGTAGCTCTAGTGTGTTGCATTCGCGAGCGGTGACTGCGGAATCTCCGGGCTGGTCGTAGGTATCGTGTTCCAGTACCTCTATCGGTTCTTCATCATCATCGTCTTCTACCAGAAAAGCCACCCTCAAGGATTTGTCAACGCATTTATGTAGTGGGTTGTAAGGCTCGCCACACCGGTAGCATAAACCTTTCTCCCCCCTGTTCAAGTATTCTTGATGCGAAAAAATCTTCCCTTCCCGGAAACGAGCATTGCCCCCCCGGTTGGCAACGTGAGTAGCATGTGGAGTAACCTGTCGGTGAGTGTTCATAGTTGATCTACGGTCTGGGTTGTTAATTTCCTCATTCCTGTCTGTTCGTCGCTTGTTCCCTTGGGCTCGGCCCATCTTATACCTCTCGATTGTAGGAGCTCGGCCCATCAGTGAGTCTGCCCACCTTTGTCTCCCTTCCCAACGATGATTCACGTTTCTTTCCCTCGGTGTACATCTCCCCGTCGACCACGTCAACTCCTCTACGCTACGGGCCAGATCCATGGCGTGATTTATGGTACGGAGACCATGGGTCCGTAGACGCAATCGGAGTTCTTCTCTAAGCCCGCTAAGGAAATACCCTAGGCACTGTAATTCAGGTAGGTCTCCGACTTGTGCCAACGGACCTCGAATTTCTCGATGTATTCCTCCACCGAGCGGTCCTCCTGTTTCAAGGATGCCAGGGCATCAAAAGGATTCGTTGATTTCCTCCCACTGTAAGGATTTATAAGCTCTTCTGCGAATCGCTCCCAGCTCCAATTTGGATTCCTGGAACGCGCCCATTGGAACCAGTGCACTGTCGTTCCTTCCAATTGCACATATTTGTATGGAAGGAACGGCAGTGCACTGGTTCCAATGGGCGCGTTCCAGGAATCCAAATTGGAGCTGGGAGTCCAAGCTGGTACCAGCTCAGGCATAAACCAGCACGATGCCTCCTCAGCTGGTACAGTACCACCCAGCCTACACTTCCAGAACAGATTACACCCGATCTGATACCCAAAACAATACACAATGTACACAGCAGCAACAACTCACAGCTATAGACCAGATTACGCCTTGACCAGCTCATGTAAACCCAACCAGCTGGTGCGTACATAAACCAGCTCGCATACATCTAGCTCTTGACTAAGCTGGAAACCATAAACCGTACCGATCTACACCAAAACCATGAACCGGGCCGGTCCACACAGTACAACCAGCTTGCGTCTAAGCTGGTATCACCAAACAACATCGCAAAGCACTCCAGCTCGGGACAACCAGAGTACCTCTAAGCTGGTATCACCAAACAACATCGCACAGTTGCTTTCCTCCCACTGTAAGGATTTATAAGCTCTTCTGCGAACCTAGCTCCAATTTGGATTCCTAGAACGCGCCCATTGGAACCAGTGCACTGTCGTTCCTTCCATACAAATATGTGCAATTCGAAGGCGATGGTAAATGGGGGTACCGTGTATTTCGAAGTACTGTTCCGCCTTGCCCAACCATCCCACTGGATCAGTACCGTTGAAGGTTGGAATCTCGAATCTCCTCATGGCTAGCCGCAGATCCTCATAATCCTCCCCTCGATGTATTCTGTGTGATCCTCCGAGTGTTTCCTCCATCTCTTCGGGTGAGTAGTTATCCCCTCTCTCTGGCGGTTCTCCTCGGGTGCGTATCATCTTCTCCACCAGTGTTTTTAACTCCGCGAGGCCACTGAGACTTTTGTTCACCGTGAGCAGGTTCGATCTCACAGCATTCATGTCTTCCTGCATTTTGGCGACATTTCCTGCGATGTGATCACCAGCTTTTCCAGGGCGTCCCACTTTGCTTCCGACCTGGTGGTTGTCATGGTATCTTCTCCGTCGCGATCCGGCAGGTCGACCCAATTGTTGCAACCACCAATCTACGATGCAGACTTGATGACTCTACCCGGAGATACAATGCTCCGTTCACTCCCTCCTAGCTCAGCTAGTGTGTGTGTAAGTGTATGTATTTTCTGCATGTCCCTTAACTAATTGCTTCCCACCTTTATAACCGTTTCCCCTTTTTCCTTCTCGTCTTCTCCCGCCTTTTTCCTCTTGCGTGAATACACCAGTTTAATTGTGGGCTTCCCCGTCTGTTCATGATCCACTGGGCCTCCTCTTCCATCCCGGCCCAGTGTATCCTCTTCTCTCCTAACAAGTTGGGTTGATATGGTAAGTGCATAGTTAGTTGGGTTGATATGGTAATTAGAAGTTGGGACAACGACAATATGCCAAAAAACACTGGATGAGGGCGTATTTAGAAAATATAATTGCATTAATGCCGGAATTACATGATTAAATTGACTCCATGTAGCCTCTCCGTCCGGTCCGTTGCTCTTTGTAAGTTGAATGTGTTACATAACAACCTTAAACTCAAGTACACAGTCAACTTACAAAGAGTAACAGAGGCATAAGATTTAATTATTTAATTATTTTGAAAACCATGATAGTAATAAGATTTAAACTCCTATATGTCGACACATGAATGTCCATAGTTTAAAATTATTAAATAATAAATGTTAATGTTGCTACACAGAGGCATACACACAATCATAGATAATTTTTCCCCTTAAATGTCTAAGTATGAAATATATAAAGGATACTTGAATGATATTTATATGAACAAGTCATTTTGCATTAGCTTTTTTAAAACATATTCATATGTTTATAGCAGGAACTTTTGTCAATCGTACTAAGAAACCGTGAGTAACAAGTATGGTAGTATTAGGTGGTAATCTCAGTGCATTTAAAAGCTTTAAAATGATGGTAATAGTTGACATAAAATATAACAACAACAATAACACATTGAATTACAGTTAGAATTGTAGTACTTACATTACATAAAATTTGTGGGAAAGTACTTCAAATTTAATGTTGTAAAGTAATTATAAAATATTCCTAACATTTTAAGGCATACATTTACATATAAACGCGCACGCATATATAAATAAATGTAAATATATATGTACATTAAACATTTTATACTATGGATAAGGGATAAGCAATCATCTTCCCATGAGTAACAAGGTAGTATTATTAGGTGAATTGTATTTAAAAAAGCTATAAAATTAAAATAGTAGTTGATATAATATACAATAACGATAGCAACAGTAACAAAAACTGGATTACATTTAATCTTTATACTTACGTTACATAAACTTTGTGGGAAAGTCTCCAACTACTTTCAGATTTACTGTAGTAAACTAATTATAAAATATTCCTAACATTTTTAGACATACATATACATATAACCCACATAAATACATGTAAAAATATATATGTACACATATATAAACTTTTCATACTATGGATAAGGTATAAGCAATCATCTTCCCATGAGTAACAAGTAATGTAGTATTATTAGGTGGTAATCTAAAATGGCATTTAAAAGCTCTATGTGAATAATAGTTGATAATAAATAACAATAACCACAACTAACTAACAAACCTACATTGTAAAAGACATACATATACATAATTATGTATGTACACATATATAAGCATTTTATACTGTGGATAAGTGATAAGCAATCATCTCAAGAGTAGCGTTCCACTGTGTATATAACAACTCATTCTTATCTTAATCTCTTGGAGACTATATTTTAGGTTTTAGATAATGTGCCTAAGAGTGTATCTGATGAAGTAGATTATTCATTAAAAAAATACAGAATCCCCTCAAGTATCCAACTCCCAAGTAGATTGATGGATAAGGTGCAGTAATTTAATGAACTAGGTCGTTAATCCATTTATGTCTTTCTGTGCAACAAATCTTCTATATCCTGAAGTTCTTCTCAAACCGATATACTGTGTGAAAAGTAGTACTTCTCATGAACATTTTTAAGGCTAGGTATTATCAAATGACACTGGTTGGTTAAGGAAACCTTGCATGCACTATGTTAGGTGTCAAAGCAATTCTGGTTTCATGGTTTCATCTGTTAAGGATATAACCAATTTATCAATGACATGAGCTTTTGGTTTCGTTTTAAATCAATAGTGTGCCTGTTTGAGAGCCTATTTTACTTTTATCTGTGTTTTTTGTTAATAATTAACTAACTAAACATATAATATTAAAATGGATGTAAAAGAAATAAAATTTGTAAAATAAGGTATAATTTGGTGAAATGTGAAGGGTAATAGTATTTTATTTTGGAGAAATATTGAAGTAGGCGAAGGTTAGAAACAGGGAGGGCCTTGTTTCTGTTGGACTGTTTCTGCTTGTTGTGTCCCCATAAACAGGTGCTTGCAAATTTAACTATCTTCAGAAGTTCGGATCCACCTGTTTATTATTTTTGGAAAAAACAAATAAACTAAGACATTATGTTTCTGAGACTCCCATGTTTCCATTATTCCTTTTATTGCATCACTGGCCACGTCAATAACTAGTGACATTTTCATGAAGATGCTATGCATTCTTGATCGACACACCTTTCGTACCATCTGTACAGAAAATAAGGGGAAAAGAGTACTCACATGCTAACTTGCTGTGTCTCTCCATATTATTCTCCTTACAAATACACAATTGATATCCCTGTGAAACCTGATGTTCCGTCATGTTAAATTTTTACAATTCCGTGTTGCAGAAACGATACGAGGATATTCCGGTCTTGGGACAAAGGTCATCAGAATGAAGTAGTATTCTCGCTTATTGAATCTGGGATGTTCTATAATTTTTACCTCATCTCAATCAAACTGCATTTATTCTAAACTTTGAAACTTTTTGCATTATCAACTAACAGGTTGGTCCACATATTGTTCTGCACTCTGGTTTTGATACGGGTGAATAAATGTGATTGAGAGGAATATCTCTAAAACCATAGTGCTGCATATACATCGACATCATTGTTGAAGTCTTTAAGTTTGATCTCAATGTTCTCGATCTTTGGATTATAAGTTTCTAACCTATCCCTTGTCTTGGCTGCATCTATTGTCCTTGTCGTGTTTCAAATTGAATCTTTTGATTTGATGTCTCTTTTGCTTTGGGCGAGAAACATGGAAAAAAAGGTCAATAAGTTTGATCACATTAAGCGTGAGCTTTTAAACAAAAATTGAAGGTTTATTAACTTTTAAATTTTGAATAGTTTGATAACATAAAGTTTTTAAGCAAGATATCATAAAACAATGAAATATTTTTTACATCTCGGTTTAATATTAAAATTGTTAATTTATCTGTTTTTCAAACCTTTTATAAATTTGATAATTATAATTATAATAAAATAAAATTAAAAGATAATTCCAAATTTATTGATCCAAAATGTTCCAAGTCATCTAAAAAATAAGAGGACTCCACACTAGTGGTGAGTGGTAGGTACGGGTGTACAGGGATCGATTAACTTCCCGAACCAAATCGAAAAACAATTTGGCTTGAACTGAAAAATGGATTGTGAAATTTGGATTGATTTTGGTCTCTGGTTTTTTTCTTAGTTTCAGTTGTCGGTTCAGTTTTATCTGGTTTAAACCGAACCGAGTTGATAACTGTTTGTTTTTACTATTTATATTATTTACAAAACCATTACATGATAACATATTGTTAAGTTTAAAATATTATAAGTTTTGGTGATAATAAAGGACTTAATTCGGACAATAATAAATCAGATCAGAATGGACCTAACAGCTTAGTTTAGACAAATAAGATCAAAGCTAAGTAAGGACAATTCATATCGGAATAGAATCTATCAGATCAGAGGAAAATAGTTTAGTCAATAGTTTGCACGAAAAGTTCAGATCAGATTGAGAATTACACCTAAGAAGATCAGAACAACTTAGGACATCATAAGAACAGATCAGTACAGAATAGCAGATCATATTGAAGCTTCGTATCTTAGTCAGATCAGAGCTTAAATTGATGCATTAAGTTGAGAGATCATTTATAGTCATTGAACAACTCGAGAAAACAATCGCAATAAATCAGAGTTGGTAACATACGGAGATTGTCTGTTTTAAACAAAAAAAATGTGCATTTGATGTGGTAGTACGAAGATAGTACAAGAAATACATCGCATTAGTTACTTGGAGGCAAACATACGAGGATTCATTGAGTGAGTCTATTGGCAACATTTTATTACATTTGAATTCGAAAACTATAAATAGGAGTATTTGAATTGAAGATATCTCCAACTCTTGACTCTCGGGCCTAGCCTGTTGTCCTCAAATTCTTTGGAAATTCATTCAACCTTGTTTACAAAATAGATTAGGAACACTTTTTTGAATCATAGCCTTTCAGTGTTCATTTCATATAGAGTTGAAAGTAGATAGACTTATATTTTTAATTGTATCAATTGCAAAAAGCCATAGGATATTTGTAAGATAACAAAGTTTGTTCTGTTATCAGCATAGTACTAGGAGTTTCGCTCGGGTGTTGTCTGACTGACTGGTTTAGAATATATTGTATATCTCACTCTTGCTTCGAATATTCAGAAATAAATTCTATCTCAACTGATTTACTTTCACGCATATATATTTTGTTCACTGTTCAATTGAGTTATTTCCCCATAAAGATTTTTATTTTCAAAAGATCAGTCTAAACTGAGATCAGCAGTCTGTCGATAACTCAGATGACATGCCAAAACAATTTTAAAAGCATAAATCTTAAAGAAGTTTATTCACATACAATATAAAAGTTCTAAAACTTTATATCATTCTAAATGGCTTCATTCCAAAAGATACCTATATTTTCTAAGGAAGATTATCATGACTAAAAAATCCATATGTAGGTACATTTGGCAGCACAAGACTATAACATGTGGTATGTCATCACAGATGAGCGGATGAAGATCCTCAAATCCAATACATCCATAGCAATTTTAGATGGGGCACCTCTGAAAGTAAAGAAGTCCGGATTTGAATGGATGGTAGAGGACAAATGGAAGGAAAATCTTGATAACGTGGCCAAGGACATTCGATATAACACACTGGACAAGAATACGTTCTGCAAAATAAATATGTGCACAACTGCTAAGGACATCTGGGATAGGCTGACGGAGTTGTGTGAAGGCAATGAGTATACCAAAGAAAACAAGCTGGCCGTAGCTACTCAAAAGTTTGACAACATAAAGACGAAAGCTAGGGAGATAATGGTAGATATCGACGTGCATTTCAACAACATCGTGATAGAACACGCAGCTCTTGGGAAAGAGTATATCAACAGGGAGATGACCCTAAAGGTGATGAGAGCTCTTTCTACAGAGTGGATCGTTAAGACGATGACCATACGAGAGTCCAAAGACTTGAACAAACTAGAGTTGCATGACCTCTTTGTTGATCTAAAGGCCTCAGATCAGAAGGGGAGCCATCTACCTCACAACCAACCAAGGTGTTAACTGCTACAGAGGAGAAGCCTCAAAAGACTATTGAGTAGCTTAGCAACGATGCAATTTCCCTCTTCATAAATAAATTTGGAAAATTAATGAGAAAACTCAATTACCTCTGAAATTGTTTCATAACCATTTTTCTTAACTGTAGCATCTTAAATAGTTAATTGTAAAGCCATTCACTTCCAATTGAGCCATTTAGTTCCCTCTCTGGTGTTTATCTAATTTATCTGCATTGTTTACATGTTCGATGATGATTTCAGGATATATAATGCTTAAGAGAATAACCAAGACCACTCCTAAAAACCCCAATAACAAAAAGATTTATCGTTTTCTAAAGAGTCCGAAGAAACTAAGATTTTAAAGTCTTTTCTTACTTTCAAAAAGACTATTAAAGTATAGAACATGAATGCGACCTAGAAGGATAGATCTTTTTCCAAGAGGAATTGACTTATCTCTGGAGGAAACTCCTTCTTTTTCAAACAAAGCATATAAAAAACAAACCACTACTAATTTAAGTTGTTTTAACTATGGTAGGCTTGGTCACTTCACATCAGATTGCATCAAGCCGAAAAAAGGATTACAAGAAATCATCATATCAGAGTCGAGACAAGAATGAAAAGCCTTCATTCAGGAAGAATCATGACCAGAAGATTCTTGTTGCAGAGTAGAATAAGAGTAAATGGGTTGATTCATATTCAGAGAAAATCACCTCAAGCAGTTTCTCGAGTAAAATCAAGAATGAGGAAGTGCACTGTCTAATGGCTGATGATAGTCAAGAGGTATTCGGTTTCTCAAATACTTAATTTAATCAAGTACAAAAAGTTGTCGTAGACATTTGAGGAATTTAAAGCTGAAAACATATGTCTAGTAGATAGATCAGATGAACTTAGTTGTTCACAACTTGGAGAATCTAACAATCTCGAGACTCGGTTAAGTAAGTTGATGACTAAGTGAAAAAATTGAACACTGATTCTGAGGAGATGCTTACTGATAATCAATTAATTCAGTTAGTAAGTTTCACTGACAACGCTGCATGAGGTCCAAAAGCTGCTGAATGACAAAACAGGCTTGGGTTTCAACATTGAAGAAAACAACTCAAGTGAAAGAATTACTCGGCCGGATATGGTTAAATACAAGTTCAAAAAAATGAATTTTGTCAAGACTAGGACGACACATGACACTCTTGAGTCAGTTGAGCATAGTGATCAGGTTGAGACTCAGATGAACCTAAAACGGAAGTGTGGTATAGGCTTCACTAAGCTAGAGGGTTCAAAGCCTAGCTGGCTAAAGACAAACTGAATAAGATTGGAGTAAAATCCAACTCTAGTTATCCTGATCCGAGCCAGAAAAAGCATAACTCAAATAATACAAAACAGTGTTGAAACAGAAAGGTTCAGAAGAGAAACAACCATGTTGATCAAAGTGTGAGACAAAACCTCAATAGAACAAGCACTGGTTACACACAAACTTTTCGGGACACAAAAATGGAATAACTTTTAGAATTATTCAAGTGTGGGTACCAAAAAGGCTAATCCAATCTGGACACAAGTAGAACTGGGTCAAAAAATTTGATTTCTATTTGTAGATCAGTAGAGAATATCAACCTGGTACTTGACAGTGAATGTCCAAGATACATGACGGGTAATTCCAAATCGCTCTAAATCATGGTGATGACAAACACATAAATCATATAAGCTTTAAAACCATTGTACGTTTGTGTAAGCATGATTTGGTCACATATCTGCCCATACAAAAGATAAAATTTGTTATTCTTGTCATCTCAGAAAGCAAGTGAGATCCACTTTAGAGAACAAAGGCTATAACTCTTTTTCTCGAAGCTTAGAGCTATTACACATGGACTTATGCAATCCTATACCAGAAATAAATTTATGGAAACGAGATACTGTAGCGCCCAGAAATCCATAAACCCACAAATTATAATTTTAAAGTTTCGAGGGATCAAATTGTAATTCTTATCATTTAATAAACTTTCGACTGTGTTGATTCTGTTTCAGCTTAGGAGCACGGTCTAAGAGAGCTGTCCGGTTGATCAAAGCAAGCACAATTCACCTCTAAACTGATTTTTACCCAACCACTTCGGGTTCAAGTTTTTGTTTTAAAATGGAGTAGCACTTTTAATAAGATATCACTCTTTTAAAAGAATAGTGTTCTGCTCAAAATTTCTTTGAAATGTTTCATATAAATACTTGCAAAAGCATCATTCACAAACTTTCACGTAAAAATTTTTTTTTGAGAAGCTGTGCTTTCTGAGAAAAGAAAGCGAATGAAGCTTCAAACTTTTCAAAGCAACCGATCATGCTTGTGAGCTATTCAAAGGCCGGATAAATCTCTGACAATCGTTGTTCGTGTTAAAGGCAAGTAGACTCTATTTCTTGCTGCACTTTTGAAAGCATATCAAGTTTATTGCATGTTATTATCAGTTTATCATGTTCTATGTAAAAATGTGTTTCCAGTAGGATTTTGATCTTGTTTATGCTTAATTACGGTTCGTAAATTTGTAAATTCATGTTTGCCAGAAATTTTTGACAAGAAGTTGAGTCGGTTTCTTTCAAAATACTGGGAGCTACGACAAGCAGCTTACGAGTTTATGTTTCTAGATGTTTCCTTAGATATTTTGTTTTGTTTCAGACTAAGAAAATCATAATTTGTTAGTCGTTATCGAGTTAAGTTATTGATCTGTTTATTTCCCGAGTTTATCTTGAGTTGTGATCTGATTCATTTCCCTGAGTTGTTTTGAACCTGTGATCTGGTTTCATTACTCTAAGCTGAGTTGACTTTGTTTGACCATCGTAATGTAGTCTGCTCCTTTAAGTTGTGTTGACTTTCCTAATCTGAGTGATCGAATAGCCCAGATCTGATTTTCTATTCTGAGCTGGTTTAAGCTTGCTCTGTTTGATACTCTGAGCTGAGCTGATTCAGCTTTGGTCCACTCTAGACTATGTTAGAGTAGATGCCCAACTAGCCAACTTGTGACGTGTGGGTTTTATAGACTCTTGTATATGAAAATCTTTATTTATGGCATTCTTTATTTTCATTATGTTATATAATGTTAACAATTGTGTTGGATAAAGACCTAGAATGCACCATAGTGTATGTTAGATGTGATAGTGGATATGATGGCTATCATTAAACACATCTAATAGTCACTGTGCATTCTGAATTCGTTCCTAGTCGATTGGGCCGTCAAAATGAGGATAAGGCCACCCGAGCTTGAGACTAGCATCTGCGATGTGAAGTACCATGTTTCATTGGTAGGGAACATTGTGATGTTCT
>KQ987397.1:64668-78245 GCA_001598015.1 Dorcoceras hygrometricum
GTTGGCCTGGTAGCAGCTCGTGACACTCAGAGCATATGCGACATCCCGTCTAGTCGAGATCATGCCATACATAATACTACCTATTGCCGAGGCATATGGCACACGTGTCATATTCTCTATCTCCTCATCAGTCTTTGGACACATAGACTTGGATAGAGTGACCCCGTGGTACATAGGTAGGTGTCCTCTCTTGGACTCTTCCATAGAGAACCTCTTAAGTATGGTATCGATGTAGGTAGCTTGGGTGAGTCCGAGCATCCGTTTAGATCTATCCCGATAGATCTGTATTCCAAGAATATAGGATGCTTCACCCATGTCCTTCATCGAAAATCTACTAGACAACCATACTTTAGTTGACTGCAGCATTCCTACATCATTCCCAATGAGTAGAATGTCATCAACATAAAGTACGAGGAATGTCACAGCGCTTTTAACTACCTTTTTATAGACACATGGCTCATCGGGATTCTTGATGAAACCAAATTCCTTAATTGTTTCATCGAATCTCAGGTTCCAACTTCGTGATGCTTGTTTGAGACCGTAGATCGATCTCTGAAGCTTGCATACCTTATGCTCGCTTCCAACAGATTTGAAACCCTCAGGCTGCGTCATATAGATCTCTTCCTTAATGTTTCCATTAAGGAACGCAGTTTTCACATCCATTTGCCATATCTCATAGTCGTACCATGCGGCTATGGCTAACAAGATTCTAATCGACTTGAACATTGCGACTGGCGAGAAGGTTTCATCATAGTCAACACCTTGCCTTTGAGTGTAACCTTTCACGACCAGTCGTGCCTTGTAGGTCATTACCTTACCATCAGGCCCAAGTTTCCTCTTGTATACCCATTTGCACCCAATAGGAACAATTCCTTTGGGAGGGTTAACGAGAGTCCAAACTTGGTTAGCATGCATTGAGTCAAACTCAGACTGCATTGCTTCAAGCCACAAATTAGAATCAGCATCGGAAATTGTCTCCTTGAAAGTTCTTGGATCAGATCCAACAACTTGATCACCTTGATCATCTTCAAGGAGAAAACCATATCTCTCAGGAGACCTAGGAATCCTTTCGGACCTCCTAGGTGCGACCATTTCTGGTATTGGCTCTTTAGGTGCGGGAGATTCACTCGGTACTTCGATTGGATCTCGAACCTCTTCGAGTTCTACTATTTTGCCTTTTCTATCAAGTAGAAATTCCCTTTCCATAAAGGTGTCATTCCTAGAAACAAACACTTTTGTCTCGCTCGGATAGTAGAAGTAGTATCCAATAGAATTCTTTGGATACCCAATGAAGTAGCATAAGATGTATCTCGTATCCAGCTTATCTCCCACTGTCTGCTTCACGTAAGCAGGACATCCCCAAATCCTCATAAATGAGTACTTGGGCGGTTTGCCCATCCATATCTCATACGGAGTCTTATCCACTGCCTTGGTGTGGACATTGTTCAACAACACTACAGCCGTTTCGAGCGCATAGCCCCAAAACGAGGTAGGAAGCTCAGTGAAGCTCATCATAGATCGAACCATGTCCAACAAGGTCCGATTACGACGCTCCGCTACACCATTGAACTGTGCAAGAATCTCATTCTCTTTTAGATAATCTTGAATTTCAGCACTTAAGTATTCACCACCTCGATCAGATCGAAGTGCCTTAATACTTTTGCCTAATTGATTTTCTACTTCAGCCTTGAATTCCTTGAACCTTTCAAAGGATTCAAACTTGTACTTCATCAAGTACAAGTACCCGTACCTAGAGTTATCATCGGTGAAGGTGATGAAGTATGTGTGACCGTATTTAGTACCAATACTAAACGGGCCGCACACATCAGTATGGATCAAATCCAATAGGCCTTGGGCACGCTCACCCTTGCCCTTGAAGGGTTGCTTGGTCATCTTTCCTTTCAGACAGGATTCACAAGTCGGTAGGGAGTTTATGTCTGACAGATCAAACAAGTCACTCCTAACTAACTTGTTCATCCTACTTAGGGAAATGTGACCTAGCCTAGCGTGCCAAAGTTGTGCTGGGTTTAAGTTATCGTGTTTCCGTTTAATCGTTGTTGTGTGAGTTTCGACATCGCGAGTTGGAACGTCTTTTAACTTTAAGGTGTATAGATCGTTTTCGCAAAAAAACGCCACAATGAAATTACGCGCGCCGCAAGGGCGCACGCGGCCGCGACAAAACGCGGCGCTCCATTGCCATCGTCGGCGCACATCGGTCGGCCAGCGACCCGCTTGCTCACGTGAGAAGCATGCGCAACTAGTGCGCAAGAGGATGGCATCGGGACGCTACCAAGCGCACGGCGGCGATACATCGGGCGGCCATGATGCTCGATCATTTGCGCGCGACCAGCGCGGCCGTTGCGCGGCTAGGCACCGCCTCTCGCGACGACAAGCGCGCGGGCAGTAGCCCAGCTTGCGACAATCATCGGCGCAAACGTGCGCTACTTTCGCAAGGCTGCGTGTCCTGAGAAGCGATCAAAAGCGCGGCCGTGCACGCACGATCGAGCGCGGGTGTGGCCGCCGCGCTTGGCAACGGCCGGCGGACAATTTTCAAGATTTCGTTGATTGATCCGATCTGAAATTAAAAGATTAGATACAATGGCAATATCGTATGATCAGATCCGAAAACCATGGCTCTGATACCACTGTTGGGGTCCTGATCACGCCCCCCGGCGAGGCAGCGGAAGAACAGAAAAACATGTCCGGGAGACGATCAATACGATAAACAATGCAGAATATGACATTCATAGGGTGTTTAAGAATCGCTACCTTGCTGGCAACACGTGCCTGGCTCCGACCGGTTTCGTAAAGAAAACGGCACTTCACGGTAGACTGCGGTAGATAACGCCAATCAGGTCCACGATCGGAGACTAGGTTCCTTCGTCAGCCTGCACTAGAAGAGCTGACGAGATCTGCGCGGACGGATTCTCCTCGTCAAATTTGGCCGGAACAAATTCCGGCGAAGAGATGGCGGCGGCGGCTCTTTGAGAGAGAGGAGGGGCGGCTATTGATTAGGGTTAGGGTTAATAATGTTGTCTAGTGTGTTATGATTGAAGTTAAGTCTAATTAAATAGACTTAAGTGTTGGACTTGGACCGGCCCAACGGGCCCGGGTCCAACGGATGAACATTCAGTTCATCTCCACCACCGAGACTTCATCGTAACTCCGATCGCCGATCAGATCGGACCGGTCGATTCAGTTTCCAAAATTGAACACTATGATCTGAAAAACCGTTTTTCAGAACCCCAGTGCAAAATGACGGTTTTGCCACTCAACAGCGGAAACCCCGGTTTGACCCCTGTTGACTTTTAGGAAGTCGCACTCCCCAAAATCCTCTTCTCGTGCTCAACACATTGAGCTGAGTATCCGTGCGGGAATCTCGAATCCAGTACTTGTGTGACCCTCAATGGTACAGGGATACAGCTAGCCGTGGGCCCATAACCATTGTGGCTCCGGAATCACAATTCCAGACTTGCCCATAGGATCATGGTAAAGCGTCTAGCAACATCGCCCCATGATCCCCTAGGTATCACTGATAGTGCCTGCAAGAACCAGTTGGTCGTGGTTAGCGTACAGTACGGTCCTTTCAATCCATATATCCCGATCAGATCAACGACCATTGGTAAATCAAGAGTCGCTATAGATCCGATAGCTATGCATACATCTTGGCGATCGAATAGTGACATCGCGAGTGTAACTAGGTAAACACTTTTACCTAAAACACTTCTATTACTCTGGCCAGAGATTTATACACTATTATCCCCTCAGATAGCATAGGATATCCACGCATGTCTGCGAGCGGTGAATCCTCGACAACGATGCATCGACTCCTACATGCATCGGGGTCTCACCCAATCTCGACGCCTTATGACCCCAAGTGAGTCGGCAAACGGGTCAAAGTTAGACGCCTATCATGTAGAGTCTCAATGACGTTTCGAGTCACGCCACAAGTTGGCTAGTTGGGCATCTACTCTAACAATTTTGACGGACCAATCGACTAGGAACTAATTCAGAATACACAGTGACTATTAGATGTGTTTCATGATAGCCGTCATACCCACTATCACATCTAACATACGCTTCAGTGCATTCTAGGTCTTTACTCAACGCAATTGTAAATCATTATACACACAATGAAAGTAAAGAATGCCATATGGATAAATGCGAATATCATATATAAAGATTGTCATATACAAGAGTCTATAAACCCACACGCCACAAGTTGGCTAGTTGGGCATCTACTCTAACAACCTGGTGGTCTAATGCAGAGTTTGGAGATTCCCCAATGGAATTGGGAGCACATAGTCATGGATTTTGTGACGCATTTACCTCGTTCCAGCAGAGGTTGTGATGCTGTGTGGGTTGTTATCGATAGATTGCCGAAATCTGCTCATTTCATTCCCTACAGTATGACTTATTCTTTGAAGAAGATGGCGAAGCTGTACATAGATTTCGTGGTACTATTGCATGTTGTGCTTGTTTCTATCATTTCAGATCGTGATCCGAGGTTTACTTCCAGGTTTTGGAAGAGTTTGCAAACAGCTTTGGCACCATATTGGCTATGAGCACAGCGTATCATCCCCAAACAGATGGCCAATCTGAATGAACTATCCAGATTTTAGAGGATATGTTGAGAGCTGTTGTGATGGATTTTAGTGGTAGCTGACGAGATTCGTTGTCTTTGGTTGAGTTTTCATATATAACAGCTACCAGATCACGATTGATATGGCACCATTTGAAGCTTTGTATGGCAGGAAGTGTAGATCGCCTGTGTGTTGGGAAGAAGTGGGGGAGAAGCAGCTGTCTTCTCCAAAATTTGTGCAGCAGATGAGAGATCAAGTAGATCCGATACGCAAGTAAATGAAAGCTGCACAAGATCGCCAAGCCAGTTATGCGAACAAGATGCGTAGACCTTTAGAATTTCAGGTTGGTGATCTAGTTTTCCTGAAAGTTTCTCCTTTTCGCAGTATTATGAGTTTTGGTCTCAAGGGAAAATTGGCTCCTCATTATGTTGGACCATATGAGATTGTTGATAAGATCGGATCTTTGGCTTATCGGCTGTTGTTGCCGCCGGATCTGTCCTCATTACATGATATTTTTCATGTGTCTATGTTGAGAAAGTATGAGCCAGATCCGTCGCATGTGTTGAGAACTGACAAGGTGGAGCTAGATCAGACTTTGAGTTATGTTGAATATCCCTTGCAGATCTTGGACGGAAAAGAGAAACAGCTGCGGAATAAGACCATTCCTTTGGTGATGGTCCAGTGGAGCAAGCATGGTAGAAAAGAAGCTACGTGGGAGCTGGAAGAGAAAATGCAACGAGAGTGGCCACATCTGTTTGAGTAGATGTTGCATTTGTTTCCAGTAGCTAGTTTTGATTGTGTTGTTTGTTCCATTTATCTTGAACTCTTGGTTAGTAGCCTCCTGTTGTCTGTTAGAGGTTGCTGAGTGTTTTGTGCATAGCGTGGTTATTCAGTTCTGGAGTTGTTGTTTGATTCCGAGGACGAAATCTTGTTTTAGTGGGGGAGGAATGTGAGACCCGAAAGTTACTAAGATTAATTGAGTTAATTAAACGGGTTTGACATAGACCAGATTTGTCTTTGATCTGGTATGCTTGGTGAAGCTATCGGGTCAGATTGGATATCGGAAACAACTCTGGGAAGTTTGGGAATTTTTGCGGAGTAGCAATCAGATTTGAGGGTTGACCAGATCTGGAGGTGAAATCTGGTTATCGCAGGTAGTTGTGGACGCGCTAGTGTTTTCTTAGCGGGTAACGGAACGGCATCGTTTTGGAAGAAACTAGATTTGAGTTCGAGTGTGTTAGTGTTTAATAGACAGGCCGGTTCGTTGTTCCGGGTTTCGGTTATAGAGTAGACCAGTGCGGTTCAGAGATTTCAGATTTGGCGGGTTTTGTGAGTCAGATCTGGATGTTCTGGCATGGAGGCGATGTGACACCGTTTAGTAATTCAGACTTGGCTATCGGGATAACGTGTCCTAGTGAGCGAGCGATCTTTGGTGCGACGTCGTTTGGATAAGTTCCAGGTCCATCTGGGCGTAGAGTTCAGATCTGGAGTGATACTCAGATCTAAGTTGGGATCAGCTTTGGATCCTAAGTTGTCGATGGCTGTTGTCTATCAGATCTGGGAGACTTAAATATATATAGAGGACTTTGACTTCGGTCTCGCCATTATCTCTTTCCGACACTTAGAAATATTCTCGTGATCTTACCCTGTCGCGATACCCTAGCTACTGTTCACCGTAGTTTATTTCCTTCGATTGCGGGCGGTAGACAGCTCCGACGGACACAAGAGTGGTAGCGCTGGACTCCTCTTGTTTAGGCGATTCTTCTCATACCTTTTTCGCAAGCTTGGGACTAGCTGGAAGAAGATCGCGAATGAACTCTTCTGTGTAGTCTGTTAGCATAAGCGCAGATTTGATTTTGCCGTTCAGGTAGCTCGTTGGGTAAGTGTTAGTTCCTACTTTGTGCTTTGTTTAGAGATGCTGGTTGAGCTAGAGAAGTAGGACCGAGCTGGTGGAGCTCGTAGTTCCAAGTTCGTAAGTTCTGTGTTATTGTCCCTGAGCCTGTGTTGTGTTATTGGTTAACAGGTTTCAGATTTGGTTGCTCGAGACTTCGTTTGTGGGAATTATAGCTCAGAACTAAGGTACGGATGTGAGCTTGTTTTACATCGTTGGATGTGGCATGGATATATGTGTTGGCTTGCTGATCTGCTGTACTGTGTATGCTATTCGTTGGCTGTTGTATTCCTTTGCATTCTGTTGTATGTGCATACACGCATTTTTCATGTTGTTGAGCTCAGATCTTGTTTAGCCGTGCCTTGTTATCTTGATCTGTGTGTACCAGGATGTTGTATTGGAGGACGAGCGGGTAACTCCCGTATACCTCATCTCCCTGCTGGGATCTTTTAGCCACTATGAGCGGAGTGGGTAGCTCCCACATCTTATGAGCTGGGCAACAGCGGGTTGAGTGAATTGTTGTGCATCTGGTACCGTGTGTTGAGACGAGTGGGTAGCTCTCATATACTCACACACCCCATGGGCACTATCCTGCAGTGATCTGTTGTCGTTGTTGAGCTATTTCTTGAGATTTCTTTGGCTCCCTGCCTTCGGTTGTAGCCTTGTTCTCATGCATAGCATTCGCATTTTATCTGTTGCTATCTTACTGATGTTTTTCAGTTGCTCTCCGTACTGGGGTTTGACCACATGTCCCTCTGGGGCTGGTTGTCTTGTTTGCCTGTGCGTGTTTTCAGGTCACCATGGTTTCACCGCTGGCCGTGGAGTTGATCCAGCTGGTAGTGTCCCAGGAGGTGGATAGAGTGTCCCAGTTATATTTATTATGATTTTAAATTGGGAGTCACTCTATGTTTGTATGTTAGCTGTGTTGTATTTGGTTTTCGAGTATTGTAAAACCTTTATTTTGAATAACATTGTATTTTAAATTATGTTTTCAAAGTCAGACCATAAAGCGAAAATTTTGGCCAATATTTATTGGGAGTCACTCTATGTTTGTATGTTAGCTGTGTTGTATTTGGTTTTCGAGTATTGTAAAACCTTTATTTTGAATAACATTGTATTTTAAATTATGTTTTCAAAGTCAGACCATAAAGCGAAAATTTTGGCCAATATTTTATTGCTTCCGCTATTGTTTTGCGTTGTTTATCTCTGAGTTGAGCACGAGACCTGACATGAGTTGTGACAGAACTCACAAACAACTCATATTTTTCGATCCCAACAATTGGTATCAGAGCGTTTTTGCGATCTGGTACCCCATGTAACGGGACCAACAACCTTTTCAGAAGACTTATCAACGGCTGGAAAGATGTGTCCAACGGCTGCTAGTCGTAGGAGTGGGTTGCAGCAAGGGTCGCTGTAATCAAAGCCTTCTAGTGGATCTTTCCCGATTACGGAAGAAGGGGATACGTAGGAGATTCAGCTCCGAACTTCCATAAACTAATCGCAGCGTATTTTCTTTACTGCTTAGTGCATTTACATTCCGCATACATGAGTTTAAAACATGTTTATTTAGCTTTCAATAAGATCAGATTTATTTTCGCATGATTTTATCATATCTGATCTACTTCTCGGTGCTCAAAATCTTTCAAGAACATGAGCTACTGCAACTCGAGATTTAACAGACCAGATCGAGCGACCAGCTCGCTTACCAGCTTAGGCGCGATATGGTTGCTGGTTGCGTGCTGATTTCTAAATACCTTTTAAATGTACGTAACTTACGGGTTTGGTGTCTAGACTGTGTGAGAGCCCACGTGGGTTGTGGCAGAGCTCACGGGCACCCCCGGTTTTTAGATCCTATCATACTAGTTTCGGATAGTTTGCGTGATCATGATTTCTATTTAAGTGTAAATGTTAGCATTTTTTTCCTAATTAAACTTTCAACAATTTTTCTTTTAAGTTAAATTTTTTTGCATGTGTTTTGCAAGATTATAACAGCACACTGCTTTAAATTCGTGAAAAGAATAAGTATACATTATTTTAAACTAATATAATGTTTTTTGTTATCAGCGTTTCTAAGAGGAATTCATTTAACTTTAATTCACGCCTTATGAAATGAAATGAGTTAAACCCAAAGGCAATTTACATTTTTTAAGATCAATAAACAATCCAAACTTGTGGTTTTTCTACGAGTTTAGAATTTAGAAGCATGTTTAGTTTTTATATGTGCAGACATTTTCTATTTGGATTTAGCATTCACATTTGATTAACTCATGGACAAGAGTGGGTTAACTCGTTGAACAATATGATTTTTTTTTATTTTTTAACTCATCCGATCGAGTTATTCGATTTTTTGATTTTTTTAACTCTTAATCGTCTACCCGATGGAGTTATTCGGTTAGCATTTTACTACCTAAACCTGCCTAAATACCAATTATGTAATGATTTCGACCCGATCAGGTTTAGGTCAGTCGGGATCTGAACTACCCGACTCGATTGCCCACAGTCCAATTTTATTAATCCAGAACATTCTCACATCATCTACAATTTTTCCTTTCTGCTTCGTGAGATATATTAACAATTTTTCCTTTCTGCTTCGTGAGATATATTCATGTATTTTTATGTTTATATATAACTCTTACAAGTATTCTTAAAAATTACTGAACACAAAAAGAAAAACAGAAAAGAGAAAAACTGCAGACGTCGATTGAACGTGATTTCAGTAATCATATGGGCCGTCATAGTCTGTCCTATTTTAGAATTTCATTTCCACAGCCCTAATTTTGTAGGCCTTGTTAATCATATTGTCCGTATTCCTCTGGCCCAAATTCACAATCGACTAGGGTTTGTTGCATTCCAGTATATGTTCTGCTAATTGCCGCTGAGTCATCTTGGTTCCCTGCTCAGGTACATTCTTTCACCCTCTACCCTCTTTCTTCGTGCCTATGTTATTCGTTAATTCACTGAAAGGATATCTATATTGATGATTTTTAATTCGTCGGATTTGTGTTTCTGCTGGGCAGTAGACGTTGATTCGGAGGATTCGAAGATCTTGAATCATGAGGTTTGTTAAATTGTTTTCTCTACACTGTTGGTTTTTGTTTTTTTTTTTAATTTTATAGTGAAGCATAGGTGTTCCTCTTTAAATTCTTATACGATTGGGCATGTGGCTCAGTATGATTTGTATTTTTTCTACGTTTTTTTTCCTCCTTTGATGCACAAGTTACTTGAATGTGATTATTTTTTGTTATTGTTTCTTTCTACTTTCTGCTGCTCTCTTTTACTATGTTGCCCAAGGCTCCCATTTTGTTCGGAGAGACGGGCGTGGCGCTTTGCGAAACTTTTAGTTTCAATTTGACATGTTGCTGGGGTATTACTGTGCTACCAGTACTAATTTGTTTTCGACCATTGGAGAATCCTCTGTTCACCCTCGACATTTGTAATTGTGAAAACAAAAGAGGTTTTATTTCATGACTGAAATGAAGTGTTAGAATTTAATACTCTCAACAGAGATCATCATCTATATCTGTATGTTCATGTTTTTTTGTTTTTGTAATGTTTTTTCAGTAAACTTCAGAGTGATGCTGTGAGGGAAGCCATTTCTCAGATAACAAGTGACGTTAAGGAGAAAAAACGCAACTTTACCGAGACAATTGAGCTTCAGATTGGACTGAAGAACTATGATCCCCAGAAGGACAAGCGATTCAGTGGTTCTGTAAAGTTGCCTCACATCCCAAGACCCAAAATGAAAGTTTGTATGCTTGGTGATGCTCAGCATGTGGAAGAGGTAAAATTTTTCACATGTTCTTTTAGAAAATCTTGTCATTTCATGTGATCCCCAATAATCTTTTCAGGCCGAAAAAATTGGGTTAGAATCCATGGATGTGGAGGCCCTAAAGAAATTGAACAAAAACAAGAAATTGGTCAAGAAGCTTGCGAAAAAGTATCATGCCTTTTTGGCCTCAGAGGCTGTTATCAAGCAAATTCCCCGTCTATTGGGTCCTGGTCTTAACAAGGCAGGTTAGTGAAATTGTTGTTACTGGGATTTTATTTGAGTGTGTAGCAGTAAGTAAAAGCTTATCTTCTGAAAGATGATGGATCCATCTTTTAACCAATGGAGATTACCCTTATGTCCTGGAATTGAGTCAAATGCAAATTGTCATGTTTGAAAATGCAGGTAAGTTTCCCACCCTTGTGTCTCACCAAGAATCTCTTGAATCCAAGGTGAATGAGACCAAGGCTACCGTCAAATTCCAATTGAAGAAGGTGCTTTGCATGGGAGTTGCAGTTGGGAACTGTGACATGGAGGAGAAGCAAATTTTCCAAAATGTGCAAATGAGTGTCAACTTCCTAGTTTCTCTTCTGAAGAAAAACTGGCAAAATGTGAGTCCATGTTTTCCGCGAACTTTTTAGCCAATTAAGTATCTTGCTTACCAGTAATTATGATGTCACTGATGGTGATTGAATAAATTATTGAGATGTATTATTTTTCTCTTTAAATATCGTTGAAGCTTGAAAAAATTTGATCCTAGATATACACATCTCACTTCCAAGGTAGCTAAGGGGTTATTTTGTTGTCAATCAGGTGAGGTGCTTATACTTAAAGAGCACGATGGGAAAGCCACAACGCGTATTCTAAGGTGATATTTGTTTCCGATTCTGAAGATCATATGAGTTTTCTTGTATTGATTGAAATTTGGAACAGATGGGTATGGATTGTTTTTTTTTTTTGCCTGAGATGGTAGACAACTTTACGCATTTAGTATTTTACCATGAATTTGGTAATGCCCTAAAGAAGTCAGTTTTCTTTGCATGTGTTTTTTTTCTCCAAATTAAAACCGTGGCAATTATGTTGGTTCATGTGATACATCGCATAACATGTTGTGATGATCATGTTAGTTATAGCCTGCACGACAGTTCGAAATGCTGACAAGGTGTTATTTCGTGTGTGGACGAGAGAAGTAATACTAGGGACGTGGGGTTGTGATTTTAAGGGATAAAGCTTATTTTTCTGAACACTATACCAAAACATTACTTTTGCGTCTGGCCCTTGGTTGACAATGTTATTTGATAAGATGGGCATAATCGTTAACACGAGGAAGTTGTATATGAAACTTGGGCTCTTCCATTTGTCTTCTTTAATGCGGGGATATTGAGAATCGTTCACCAAGGATTGCCTACTCATTGTACACCACCAGCACCATACTTAGCATCATCATCAATTCTACAAACATGTTTCTATCAAAGTTTTGAAAGATTTTTTGTTTAATGATAAACCGTAGAATATCTTTTAGTAAATTTGTAAAGTGTGTGCATGTGCAAGTACTATAATCCCTCCATTTGGAAAAGTTAACGCCTCCATTTGATAATTTTGAAAATTCACTTTATCAATTCTAATTAAAATGTTATTCTAATTGTAAATATTTTTAATGGCACGTGATTATTTTTCTTTCAGACCCAAGTGAATGAATAAATTGTCAGTCAATGTGCAGTCTGACATACCAGTGATATGTAAAGTAATTGACAAAATCTAAAATTTGTGAACATTTTATAATTAAGCTCAGATTGAAGTTGAGAGAATTTTACTGAAACATATGCAATGGATATGAAAAAATCTCAGGGATTATTTACATAATTCTAGAAACACGTACCAATTAAACCTAGAAAATATAACAATTCACCATTGAAAATATAGCTTACTTGACTTGAAATATCTTGCTCCTATTCTTTATGGCCGTAAAATCTGCATTTACTACTTTTTCATGTAATCTTGATAGTCTATGGGCTTATACAATAGTTCACAAATTGTGTTAGGCGAGACAAAGATTCAAATATGATTGATTAACACGCGAAAAAATGTTGGGCTGGAATCGAACTGCTAAACATTTGTCAAACTCTGACATCTCTTAGAAAGATGGCCTCATAAATATAAAATTTAGCATAAGTAGACAGAATTACGAGTAAACTGCTCCAAATCCCAAACCCAAACGTATTTGGGCCATGGGGGGTCTTCACGTGGGGGCTCTTGCTATTCGCTTCTCTAAATGGACGCCCGAATTCAAACTCGAGGCGGAATCTCCCATTGCTCCGGTTTGGGTTCGATTCTCCGAATTACCTATTCATCTTTATAATAAGAAGGGTCTATTTGCTCTTGCCAAAATTCTTGGTAATCCGATCAAAATAGATGATTTCACTGCTAATGAGACCCGCGGATCCTTTGCTCGCGTCTGTGTCGAATTGAATGTTCTCGACCAACACCACGATAAAATTTGGGTCGGATGGGGGGGAACACTCTCAGACCATCTAATGAGACCCGCGGATCCTTTGCTCGCGTCTGTGTCGAATTGAATGTTCTCGACCAACACCACGATAAAATTTGGGTCGGATGGGGGGAACACTCTCAGACCATTAACGTCATCTTTGAACGTCTCCCCTCCTACTGTGTTGACTGTAAAATGCTCGGCCACTCGACGGCCTCCTGCTACGCCCATGGCAAAAACCCTCGACCACCGAGACCTTCTACTCACTCAGCACCCGATCCTGGTAGCAATGCCCCGCCCACATCCTCAGTCCCTTCGTCCTCGACCCCCCCTACGCAACCTGCTGATGTCCATCCCCAATCTGCTCCCGCCCGGGGTAGGGCTCGTGGTCCTCGTAGGGGCCGGGGCCGCCCTCGTCGGCCGATGGCACAAGGGACCTCTAGCCATGAATCTACGTTGGGAAACCTAAACTCTCATAACCCGTTCGAGATCCTCACGTCCTTAACAGAGGAAATTGATGTCAACGCCCCCACTACTTCTTCGATCCATAACTCCCCTTCTTTACAGCCTGCTTCTCCTAGCTTGACCCAGAACCCCGCCAAGGCACTCAGGAATGATCTTGGGGGGAAAGTTACCCCGTCGTGGGCTCCCGTCTCCCTCCCTATTCCTCCCCACGAGGACACAGATTCTCTGACTTTTGCCATTCAGCCTTCCAAACAGGAGCCTTCCCTCTGTTTACATAATGAGAGCTCCATTTCCGTTTCTTCTCCCCATAACTCCCCTATCGAGATTTCTTCCTCCCTCATGTCGGAAATGATCGGTCGACAAGGCCAATCGTCGACGGAAATC
>KQ987400.1:0-15151 GCA_001598015.1 Dorcoceras hygrometricum
AAACAGATTCCACCAAAGCACGGTACCATCAACCTGCTCGATTATGCTTCCTCACGGCTAACTGCAAAACCCCACAAAGCTATCCAGAATCTCTAATCTGTTAAGTAACCTGGCAAATCTGCTAAAATACGAACTTCTACAATTCACGCCTACTGTCAACAACTGAAGTCTAGGTCTACCGTCTAACGTAAGCTCCACAACAAGAACCAAGCTTAAAACGGCAAGAAATCACTTTCCCGGAAGCTCAAAACAGAGCTGACGAACTATCGACTGGAATCTACGAAGATACACGAAACGGCAGCTCCTTCGCTCTTCTTCCAAGCGTCAATCTAAAACCCCAAAATGATAGAAATCGAAAGCTCTTAGCAGGACGAACTCAACGCCACAAATCTCGCTCAAAACAACGAAGGAAATTGAAAGGAAGTCGGGGAAATAGTTTACGGTGAACAGTATCGAACGAGGGTTCGAGATGAAGAACGAAAATCGGAAGGAAATATCGCTAAGTATGGAATATCATTAAAAAAATGGAACAAAGACCAAGCCTTGCTGCTTATATACACGCAAGAAATCTGATTTAAAATCGAAAACCAAAATATCTAAAAATAACTCGCAGCTGTCGATAGCAACGGGAACAGTGCAAAGCTGATGAAGAAATATCCAACGACAAAACAGATTCTTCAACAGTTCGAAGCTCACACCAGCAACCGCAACGCAAAACAACGAGCGTTAATCAAAACGACGTCTCTTCGACACGTCAGCAAATCTGATGAACTAAACACCCGCAACAGCGATTGCTAACGCTAAACCAATACGATGTCGTCTTGCACTCGCTACAGGAACTTGCTGCCAGTTTCTGAAATAACACAAGCGCCAACAGGTTTCACTAACGTTGAAGTCCACGTCAGCATTTGTATTTCTTCCTACCACGTCAGCGTTACTGCTGCTTCCCAAAACAACGCAACGCCTAAAATGCCAACTGCTGACAGACTTCACCAAGCGCTAATACGACGGCGTACAAGCTCCTTTGCCACAGGAACTTTCTGCCAACAGATATCACCAACAAAACCAGAGACTGAATTCTCAAAGAACGCTAAGCAAAACGGCGTCGCATAAACTTAACCAAACGACGTCGCATAGGATACGTCATCCTTTCTGTCGACAGTTGATCAACAGATTCCTACTGTTCACTAAGTCAAACGACGACGTTTTGAAACCAAAACAAAAACACGCAAGCATACTCTGGGCAGATTCCTACCGCTAGCGCGTAACATATTTCTCCTAAACGATGGCGTATCAATACAAACGCTACAAAACACGCGCTAACAAAATTCTGAACACTAGCGATTTAGATTTCTCCCAAGAACAGGTTTCTCACAAAAAATCCATCGATTCGACTCCAAATTCCAAACAAATTTCACCCAATAGAACACGTTACTCAAAACAAAGTATCTCTAGGAGGAATCTAAAAATAATACAATTTTCCAGAATTATTCTAAACATGAAATCTGACCCAAATTACCTACGGAGTCTTCCAACTGAAAGCGGGTCACTCAGATTTGTTCACGCACAAATCCGCAACTCCTCAAATCCGATTAATTAATTCAATTAATCATCCTAAACTTAAGGGTCTCACATCTCTCTCCACCTTAAAAGATTTCATCCTCGAAATCAAAAAACTCTGGAATGAAAAAAAAAACCTCGTCAACATAGCCAACATTGGAAAGTTAAGCTACACACAGAACAATCGAAAACACTCCACTCTCAACCCAGAGGATACTAACCGAGAGTTCAAGATACGGAAAACATAACAAACAGCAATCAACTGCTGAGAAACAACAACGAGCAATTAGCTACAGAAGTCTGACTCAACACTTGTAGCATATACCAAGAGTTTGGTTCACTTCCTCAACATAAACACGCCAAAAGAAAAGAATTCATGATGGCACTACCAGCTTAAAACAGAAACGAACCTCTACGATCTCCAAAAGATCAAACATAACGAGGACTTCATTGCAACTACACTGCTATGCCGACAACAGCTGAAAATTAAAGGCCAAGTCACAACGCGCACTGTTTAGAAGGGTTCGACAACAAGAACAACCAGTTATCAACTGGGTAGGGACGAAACTTGAATCTGAAGGAAACAAAACACAAGAATGAAAGACCGTTCCAAATAGGATGAGAGTACGCTCCACTCATCATAGTTCTGTCTCTCAATATTCCTTCCTCTTACATGTCCATTCCCTCCGCAATGCAACCCAGATAAGGTAACAATCTATCACTGTTCTTCCCTTCCAACTAAGACTCTCACTGGCCAAACAGTCTGATTTAGGGTCCAGTCCTGCTCATTCCATCAATATTCAACACAAAAGAGGATCTAATTCGCAATTCCTTCGGCTTAGACACATAAAACATGCCATGTGTCCACAACAACACAGCCGATAATTGCAAATTGCTCACCGAAGATCCGATTTGATCCCAAAAAACTCAAACAAACTGATGAATCTAAGAGCTAACCTAAGCTTCAATCTCAAATTCAGCGCAAACCAAGAAGGAGAGACTCACAAGAAGCACCTGGTTCACAACGGAGGTTCAAAATTACACACTTAACAAGCAAAAAAAATCTGGTCAAAAGGTCACACTCACCCTCTGCTCGAGACATAACCAGATTTGTTAGGTCATCCACCTATTGTACAACCTCCGGTGAAAACCACCAAGTCATACAACTCCTTCTAGTCACTATGCAATCTCGCAACAGGATCACCACAAAATCCTCTTGTCAGTTTCCTAGCATAAGCCTTAACACAAGGACCAAATGGGCTGATATAGACAATCCGACAGTTATGCTTTTACTTCCCGCGCTAGTCTGGTACTCGGAACCAACAAGGAAGTTCTACAAGACCACCAAATGCTCGAAAGCATCTTGAGATACTCACCGCTACTAGCACTGCTGGATGGGCCTTCCATTAGATCATCAGTGGCATGCTTCTTTAGCACAGGCTGACGTTAAACTCCCGTCCGAAATCTTTAACCAGCTCTAACCAAATGCACTATCACACAAACAATCCGAACTAAGTGAAGACAAAACTCGCTACTCGCTCTCCACCTTAAAAAAAAAGCACGCCAAGACTCTAAGGTAACCACCACAACCTCCAGCGCCAAGACAAAGGTGGGGCATCTCATCTAGCAAAGTCTCCACTAATCATAAAACATCTATGCCTCGCAGAATACAATGGAAGGGACTACAACGGAAATAGGGAGTCCACAGGAGCTCAACAACTCAAAACTGATCAAAAATCGAAAGCATAGATCAACAAACTGATGTGGCCATGGTGTATGAGTATACGGGAGTTACTCACTCGACCCTACACGCACACGATTACCAGATGCATCGAACAGCTCAACCTGCCGTTGCCAAACACATGAACTGTGGTAGTTAACCACTCGGTGCATGGGTGCTAACAGATCCCAGCAGGGAGATGAGAGTGCGGTATTGCCGCTCGCCCTCGCATCCTGGTAAGAAACGAACACCAACAACAAAGCACGGCTGCAACAGCTGAACTGAACAAGATATAACAAGACACGGTTAAGCAAATCGGAGTTCAACAGCTGGATGTACGCAACTCGTACAACAACTCAACAGCTGGAAACACAAACGACTGAGATTCAGGGAGTTCAAAATCCAGCCATTCTGCTGTCTCGACAAGAGAAATCAAAGAGGATACACACGGCACTACAGGTTACAAGGAGAACCAAGGAAGTCCCAACTGAAATACGTCACGGAGGAATTCTCAAACACGTAACAGCCATCCTCTCAACAACGAGGAACTAAACACTCCCAAAACAAACAACTTCTCTACCCGAACTTGCTTACAACCTGCTAATCTAACTCAGCATCACTCACGGAACGACAACTTCTCTATAGGCAGGGAAAAACAAAGACACGCCATCACACAAACAAGATGGGGCGGAAACAACCCTCGCACACCAACAAACCAATAAAGTACAAACGAAACGAGTGCGATGACCATGCGTCACACTAAACTCACACAGAGTTAACAAGTAAGGAACAACTACCTGTACGACCTCCTTCGGGCAGGACATCTTTTCGTGCCTTTGATGTCGCATCCACCGGAGTTGAAGGAAGTCCCGAGTGCTCAGACAACAAAAGTTCTCTAACACTAGACGTGTCTAGAGACTGAAATCCTAATCGCTGGGATGGAAAAGGACGATACGGTTGCTTCGAAGAACTTCTTGTCAAATCCCGCAGCCCTAGAGTAGGACACACTCTAGCAAAGTGCCCAACTTGACCACAATTAATTCAAGCGCCTCGCACTCCAACGCATTGAGACGGTCGATGCTTACCTCCACACTGACCACAGAAAGACACAGTCGGCCTCGCTCCACTAGAACCACCAGAACTCGAAGAACTCGAGCTAGATCTCTTAAACTGTCTTCCTCTAGGTCTAAACCTCTGACGACTCCAAGACTGCGGTGCCACAGAAGGCTGGGAGGACGAAGTTCTAGAGGACACAAGTTCCACACTCTGACCTGATGGCTGCTGAACTCGAGGCTGTCCAACCGCAAGGCTTTCCATGAAGTCAACTGCTCTGTTGACAGCCCTAGCAAGAGAGCGAAAGGCTGAAGACAGACTCACGAGATCTCAAAGGAACACTCGGCTGGGAGGCATTCTCTCTATCAGCACTAACCGAAGTCCTCGAATCAACCACCACTTGCCTACTAGCTCTACCTCTTCTCCTAGGCGGCATGTCTACAAGACACTCAGAGGTAAGCACACAAGCAAGTAATACAAGTAGTCAAGCACAAACCAAAGAACAACTACTGTGCCTAGACTCACTTGTGATCAAATAAATCGAGCTTATCCCAATTTAAGCTCTGATACCAAAAATGTCAGGCCTCGTGCACAACACAGACTAAATCACGTAAAACATAGCGGAAGCACTTTAAAAAGTGGCTAAAATTTTTCGCTTTTGTCCTAACGAAGAAAACATAATTTTAAAATACCACGATACATCAAAATAACCCAGTTTAAATAAAACACGCAATGCTAAAATCCAAATACAGCATTTAACCCGTACCAACCTGTTAATACAATAACAGAATACACAAACCACGGGACACTCCCCGGCTAATAGGACTGATACATATATGCTATACACTAACTGGGACACTCTAAACACCACCTGGGGCACCTCCAGCTGGATCAACACCGAGGCCACTGGAATAACCTTGGAGACCTGAATAACAAGCAGGAAAACAAAACAACCAGCCCCAGAGGGACATCGGGGTCAACCCCAGTACGAAGAGCAACATAATACAACAAAAGTATACAACATGCAATGTATCATGTCGTGCAAATGCATGAGCGGTACACCGAATAATCGGTAACAACCGGAAGGCCAAACAAAATGGTAACAACAACAATGTGACACATCACCGAGTTTTGAAAGCTACCCGATCGCACCCAGTGGAAAATAGAGTGGCTCATCGTCGCACCTGCGCGGAAGCCACCCGCCAGGTAGAACGGAATTCATAGTGGAAACAACCATCCACCCGCCAACCTCTATCCAGGTCACTGCAACTGAGGGCTATGAGAGCGACTCACCGCACCCTCCAGCTGCACTCAATCGTGGTTATGCAACACCGCATTTAATTAAACGCATGCACAACAATTCATCAGCTAAGAAATCAGGCATACTGGAACCACCTTAAACCGCAACAGGTAACACACCAGGCAATTCCAGACAATAGGCATGCAGAACACATACAACCCTGCCTCCGCACAAAGTACCCGGCATAGTTATACAACGCACATAATACATTCCCATGCCTATATCAAAGCTGAATTATAAGCTCAATTCGTACCTTTCAAGGCAACTACCTCAAACAGATTCCACCAAAGCACGGTACCATCAACCTGCTCGATTATGCTTCCTCACGGCTAACTGCAAAACCCCACAAAGCTATCCAGAAGCTCGATCTGTTAAGTAACCTGGCAAATCTGCTAAAATCCGAACTTCTACAATTCACGCCTACTGTCAACAACTGAAGTATGGGTCTACCGTCTAACGTAAGCTCCACAACAAGAACCAAGCTTAAAACGGCAAGAAATCACTTTCCCGGAAGCTCAAAACAGAGCTGACGAACTATCGACTGGAATCTACGAAGATACACGAAGCGGCAGCTCCTTCTCTCTTCTTCCAAGCGTCGATCTAAAACCCCAAAATGGTAGAAATCGAAAGCTCTTAGCAGGATGAACTCAACGCCGTAAATCTCGCTCAAAACAATGAAGGAAATCGACAGGAAGTCGGGGAAATAGGTTACGGTGAACAATATCGAACGAGGGTTCGAGACGAAGAACGACAATCGGAAGGAAATATCGCTAAGTATGGAATCTCATTAAAAAAATGGAACAAATACCAATCCTTGCTGCTTATATACACGCAAGAAATCTGATTTAAAATCGAAAACCAAAATCTATAAAAATAACTCGCAGCTGTCGATAGCAACGGGAACAGTGCAAAGCTGATGAAGAAATATCCAACGACAAAACAGATTCTTCAACAGTTCGAAGCTCACGCCAGCAACCGCAACGCAAAATCAAGTCATGGTACATCTTTCTCTCGCCCGGATGCACACTGTACCGACTACGATGCGCTTCATTCATAATAGCCTCTTTCAAATCAATCAAGTTAGGAACAACTAGCTTTCCTCGAAATCTCAAACATTCATCAGAAGCAATAGTAAAATCATCAGACTGACAATTCTGGGCCTTTATCTTCAATTCATGGATATAAGGATCACTCCTCTGTGCCTCACTGATGTCGCTCACAATCTGTGGTTCAACCTGAATGGAAGAAACTATGAAGTACTGATCACTTGGCTGAAATCGCCAACCAGAAGTACGTAACTGCTCGTGGAATTTTGAGATACTCAAAGATGTTAACATCGCTGGCTGGGCTTTCTTACTCAAAGCATCGGCTACTAAGTTCACCCGCCCACGCTGATACTGAATCTCACAATTAAAATCCTTGAGAAACTCCATCCAACGACTCTGTCTCATATTTAAATCTGACTGGGTGAAGATATACTTCAAACTCTTGTGGTCGGTGTACACCACAAACTCTTCACCATAAAAATAGTGACGCCAAATCTTCAAGGCAAACACTATCGCAACCAACTCAAGATCATGAACAGGGTATCTCGTTTCATGGGGCTTCAACTGGCGAGACGCATACGCAATCACGTACCAGTTCTGCATCAGAACACATCCTAAACCACTCAGAGAAGCATCGAAGCAAACAAAGAAACCTCCAGATCCAGATGGTAAAGCCAACACAGGAGTAGCAGTCAACTTCTCCTTAAGTGTCTGGAAACTCGACTCGCACTCATCAGTCCAAACAAACTTCCTATCTTTCAGAGTCAACTACGTCATCGGCCTTGCTATTGAAGAAAACTTCTCAATGAAACGACTGTAATAGCCGGCCAAACCCAAGAAACTACGGATCTCTGAAACATTCCTAGGTCGCTCCCAGTTAAGAACTTCTTCGACCTTACTAGGATCCACAGAAATTCCTTGCACAGAAATCACATGACCCAAAAAGATTACTCTCAATATACTCGCTAAAGACGAGATTCATCAAATCCATGAAAACAGCGTGGCATTCATCAACCCAAACGGCATCACAAGGAACTCCTAATGCCCATATCTCGTCCGAAAAGCTGTCTTCGCTACATCAGCGTCTCTAGTTCTCAACTGAGAGCGCAAGTCAATCTTCGAGTATACGGCCGATCCTTGCAATTAATCAAACAAATCATCAATACTCGGCAACTGATACTTATTCTTGATCGTTGCTTTATTCAACTGCCAAAAATAAACGCACATTCTCATAGATCCATCTTTCTTCTTCACGAACAAAATTGGGGCTCCCCAATGCGACATACTCGGTCGGATGAAGCCTTTCTCAAGAAAATCTCTCAACTGATCCTTGAGTTCCTTCAACTCAGCTGGTGCCAATCAATACGGAGCTCTAGAAATCGAGGCTGTCCCTGGCACCAACTCTATACTGAAATCAATCTCTCTTCTCGGAGGGAATCTAAGAATCTCATCGGGAAACACGTCTGGAAACTCTCTAACAATCGGGATATCACACAACTCCAAATGCGACTCTTGGGAAACATCGAGCGCATAGATCATGAATCTAGCGTTTCCCAGTGATAACGGACTAAACATCTCCATGGCAGACACCAGTGGAATCTTTGAGCGCGAATCAATACCGTAGAAATCCTACTTCTCTCCCGACTCGGGTCGAAATCTCACCACACCATGGAAACCATCCATAGTAGCCTTATAGCTGGACAACACATCCATTCCCAAGATACAATTAAAATCCCTCATCTCAAGCGATATCAAATTCGCCACTAACACATTCTGATCAAACCGAATCACACAATCTACCACAATCTCACAAGACAACAACCACACACCAGCAGGAGTGGACACAGATACAACATCACACAGTGGGGTAACTCTCAACCCAAACTTATGCACAAACCATGCAGAGACAAAGCAGTGTGATGCTCCTGTATCAAATAAAACTCTCGCAGGAGAATCAAAGATAGAGCATGTACCTGCGATCACATTACTAGGTATCTCATCAGCCTGCTCCCTCGACAAATAATTCGCCTGGGCCTGCTGCGGTCCCCAAAACTGTGGTCTTGAAGGTCCTCCAAACCTAGACGGTTCACGGGGTTGGAATCTAGATCGTTGGGTCTGAGCAGGAGGTTACGGCCTCTGCGAAGAACACCAGCCGAACCTTGCTGCGAAGGAACCAAAGACTGTCCCCTCATCAAAGTACACACTCTCCAGGCTGCCCACAATTGTGGAAAGTCCCATGAACTCCATGGCACTGCGAAGTCATGTGATTACCACCGCACTGTCCACAATACACTCCTCCTGAACCACTGCCACCAGAGCTCACAGAACCAGAGGAACTCGAATTTGACTTCTTCTTAAATTTCTTCCCACGAGGCCTGAACCTCTGACGGTTCGATTGCTGCGAAGTCTGAGGAGATTGGGAAGAATGCGTACCTTCAGGTGCAGGAAGGTAACTTCGTCCAACTGTCATCGGAACCTGCGTCGGTGCATCCAACAAAATCTCCTCAATATCAACTGCTCGATTCACAGCCTCAGCATACGTCGAGGGGCTCCAGCCAACACCAACTGAAACAACTCTGGTCTCAATCCCTTAATAAACTGGTTCCTCTTCGTTCGCTCCTGGCTAGAAACATGGGGAACATACGCAGAAGGGTAGAAAACTATCTGGCATACTCAGCAACCTTCAAATTCCCTTGCTTCAGGTTGTCGAACTCCGTCTCTCGGTTATTGAAGTATGACTCCGGGGTATACTCCTGTCGGAACGCTGCGCAGAAGCTCTCCCAAGAAACCAAGATTCCGGTCTCTCTCATCACTCTTGAAGTACCCTTCCACAAACTTTGAGCATGCTCCCTTAACTGCAAAACGGTCAATTTCAATCTCCGCTCCGCGGTGTACTCCAAAGTATCGAACAAGTCCTCCATGTGCTCCAACCAGCCTTCAGCCGAAAGACCACCCTCGGAGCCAGTGAACGTAGGGGATTCGTTCTCTGAAATCGGGCTAAGACTAACTCCATCTCACCTATCTATCTCGTCAAATCCTCTACTTCTGCCCGTCTCTCTATACGGCGCAAAGGTACATTCTGCTGAACATCCTCGTCGCTCTCCGAGGCCCTAGACTCCTCAGCGGAACGTCTAGCAGGCCTACCTCTACCTCTCCTCGGTGGCATCTAATCAAATCTCAAGGTAAGACTAACAGCAGGTAATCACAGAGTCAGATATCAAATCAAGCAAGTCACAGAGTCAAGCAAGAAATCAAAACAAAACACTGTGCCTAGACTCGAGTGTGATCAAAAGAAAACGAGTGTATCCCAGTTTAAGCTCCGATACCAAAAATATCAGTCCACGTGCTAATCAACTAGGATTAACAATACAATTAAGCACATAATCACGGAAGCATAAAATAGGGCTTAAAAATTTTTCGAAATACTTGGGCCAGAACTCAATATCGTCATTCAAAATAATACATACTCAAAATAGGATTTTACTCAAATCCAAACAACAGACAGGTAATCAAACAAACTCGAATACAGATTCCCAAAATACATAAAAACTCAGGGCATCCCCTGGTTCAATACATAATATAAAATTCACTGGGACTCAACCAAACGGGGATCTACTAGCTGAAGCTCCACTCCACCAGCCATATTACCTGTAGCTCCTGCAATGGGCAAAACAGACCCAAGACACAAAAGCAGGAAAAGAAATACGAGGTCAAACCTCAGTACGAAGAGCACTAAGACAACAGCAACTCATAAACATGCAGTAAATCAAAACATGAATGCATGTGGGCAGTCAAAGAATCGGTCAATCTAGGCCAACGAGTCAGCTGGCAACTCAAAGACGAGCCTCTATACCATGCACAACCAATCAGCCGATGGAAATCATCGGTCTATGATCTTCAAGGCTGGCTACTCAATTACCCATCACAGCTCGGTGGTCATCAGACACGACAAATAAGTCGATCACCACTCCGATGATAGCGTTGGACCTTTCAGGCATGACACATCTGTCTGCCGATCACAACGTGGCTCTTTCTCGGGTTCTCAATCAATCATCAGGCTCAATATGCATGCATGTATGCCATGAAATCCAAATCTGATTTCAAAATGCACAAATTACGTAAACAGAACATATAAATTCAGGTATGAGCCACAACCGTTCACGTAAAGCACAATAATCACACAAACAGATTCCACAGAGCATCATTCATTCTTCAAAACACTACACGCTTATGCCAAAGCTGTAATCAGAAGCTCAATTTGTACCTCTGTTCTCAATTTCTACCTCAACAGATCCCACAAGGGCACGGAAACTCAGCCTTCACCAATATGCTCCTTCTCTGGTCTCGCAAACACAACAGGAATTGCCTGGGAACTCAATCTATTAAGACATATCATAACTTAGCTCAAATCTGAACTTCTACATCTTGCTGCCTGCGGTTAAAACTCATATCTGGTTCTACCTATCAACACTGGTTATAACATCTAGAACTAAACTCAAAACAGTAAGGAACTCTTACCCAGAAGCTCAAACGAACTAAGGAATTCTCGGGTCAACTGTCGTAGAAATTCACGAACACAGGGGTTCCTTCGTGCTCCTCCTATGCGTCAAATCAGGTCGCCTAACTGGTAACAATCGAAAGAGCTAAGCAAGACAAGTTTAGAGCCCCCACCTTGCTCCAAACTACGGCGGAAATTGACAGCAAATCGGAGAAATAGTGCTCGATGAACAGTAAGGGTTTCGAGGGTATCGGGGAAGGAGATAGGAAATGTCGGGTTCGAAAATACGCTAAGTGTCGATCAGCACTTGAATTTAAATCCTCGAATCCAGCTTCTGCTCTTAACAACTCAGATCCCATCTTGCACTATAACAGGAATCCTCACATCTGGATCCAGCACTTACTCACAGCTGGCTCAGCTGTCACGAATCAGACTTCGCTACTCTTCGCTAACGCACAACAGCAAACGACATCATGCTAACTAATCAAAACGACGTAGCAGAGCTTCAACAGCTGGAATAGATCTCTCTCTCGCTAACAACATCTGAACAGCGCTAACAACAACAGTCAACTCAGATGTGTTGACCAACATGTGTTATCTTCTCGCATCCGCGCGCTAACGCTAACAGATGTCTCTCGCTACCTTCATAACCGCGTTCGCTAGCTACGCATTACCGTTGACTAATTTTGACATCTGAATCACGCCACAACTGAGTATCTACATCTGACTGCTCACAAATTCCCGCGCAAAGTCTCTGCTGGCCCATCTTCTTTCAGCGATGATCCTCAAGTCTGAAATACTACTAGAATCACATCTCTTATCGAAAGACAACGAATCAACTCTAAGTTCAACACAGATTTCCCGACCTAAACCAACAACTCAACGTTGAACAGTTCTATGCCAAATCTGAAAATCACCAACCAGATTCGACAAAATTCTCAAAATCTGAAATTCGAAAATCCATAACTCCCGATTAATCACAATTTTCGAATCTCAATCCTCACAGTAACAACCACTGTCGAACCCCAGACTGTGCTGACTATAGTGTTTCGCTCCAGTTTAGCTGTGATTCCTGGGGCTCAAAAGAGGGCAGGGAGTGATCGTCAGTCCCAAGAGGTTGCACGGACAATGAGCGGCTCCTGGCAGGCTTGTAGACGAAGGGTCACATGAATGAACTGATACCACACCGCAATGAGAGGGACTACGAGACTGAGAAGTTATAGATATAGTTGAGGTTAGTTGAGGTAGGCTTATCAGATTTAATTGGTACTACTCATACCAACAAGGTACATCTTCTTTTTGGGAACTCATCATTTAAGAACTCTAAATTTATCATTCTTGACTTGAGACAATTTTGGGATGGGTGACCACCTGTGAAGTTTCTCAGGGTGCGTGAGAGTGAGGAAAAAACATGTTGGAAGAGCAGTGTTGGTACGGTGGGACAGTCGTTAAAACTAGATTGTTACAGTTGGTATCAGAGCCGACCACTCTTAGTACGGTGTGGTTCGAGGATGAACCAAGCGGAATCTGGTGGTCATGTGATGCCCGGGGCCCAAAAGAGGGCGTGGAGTGATCGCGGTTTCCAAGAGGTAGCAAGGACAATGAGCGGCTCCTGACAGGCTTCTAGGTGAAGGGGCACGTGAATGAATTGATCCCACATCGGAATGAGAGGGATTGCGATGGTGTGAAGTCATCACTTAAGAACTCTAAAGTTAAGCGTGCTTGACTTCAGACAATTTTGGATGGGTGACCACCTGGAAAGTTTCTCAGGGTGCGTGAGAGTGAGGACAAAATACGTTGGAAGAGAAAAGTTGGTACAGTGGTGACAGTCGTTAAAACTGAGGTGTTACATTTGCATTGGTGAAAAAGTCATGAATATCTTCCTCATAAACCCCTTCCGAATACCCCAAGAAGCCTCTGAGTCCTGATGGCTCCAAAGATTTGCGGTTCAGACAGTCGTCTCAGCAGTTCTATTCTGGACCTCAGCATGCTCAGGTCAACGCCATCACTAGGGAGCAGGCCGAGGAGACGCCGAGTCGGGTGATCGCAGGTACTTGTCTCGTTTTTGATTTTCCTGTGCGTGTGTTGTTTGACACCGGTGCATCGCATTCGTTTATTTCTGATTTGTTTGTTATTGAGCATGGTCTGTGTACCATCCCTTTGCGCGATGCTGTTTCTGTTTCTATCCCTGGCGATGTGAGCCTGTTTTCCCAAGAGGTTTTGTTAGATAGCGTGTTGCGGTTTTGTGAGCATGTGTTGTTGGCGAATCTGATCCGTCTGATGTTGTGGGATTTCGATTGTATCGTTGGGATGGACGTGTTGTCCAACTACAGGGCCTCCGTGGATTGCTTCCATGGGATTGTTCGTTTTAGGCCTTTGTCTGGCGAGAAGTGGGACTTCTACGGCCAGGATTCTCGATCGAAGATCTCTCAAGAGCAATCAGCAGATGTTGTTGTCGCGATCAGCAGATACCGATTTGTGCTTCAGCGTGTTTTTGCTAAGGATTGGTAAACGACAGCATTTTGATAAGTTAGAACGACGTCGTTGGAGTGCTCAGCTTCGTATCAGCAGATGAAGTGTTCAGCAGATTCTTTGTTGAAGAAGTTCAGCAGTTGGTTAAGTGTACTTGTTGGAGTTTGCGATACGACAGCATTTGGTTTAGTTGGAACGACAGCGTTTTGATTGATTCAGCAGAAGCGTTCCTTAGACAAACCAGCAGATTCTCTACTTGGTGTTAACCAGCAGATGTATTTCAAAGATAGAAAAATGGCGTCACTTGATTAAGTTGACACGACATCGTTTTATTGCTAAATGAATCAGCAGATGGAAAAACGCATATGCATATCAGCAGATGAATTCTTCCAAGCGTTTTTCCAGTCGAAGCTTTTGACAACGATGATGGATGTAAGTGCTGGTTTCCAAAGTAATTTCAAGCGCAAGATCAAAGTATTTCAAATACGATCGTTTGCTCTTAAGGAAAAGATTTTTTGGATCGTACAGTTGCCTGGAATGAAGGAAACAAGTTAGGTACTATTTTGGGTGAATAGTACAGTGTACAGAGGCCGTTTTTCCATGCTTACACAAAAATGGAAAGAAGACAAATTGGCTCTGTGGATGAGCGTTTGACCTTGCAGTGGAGCAGGATTTACGATGTACTATTTTGGCAGTAATTCAAACGGGATTTATTTCCTTTGGAGAGTTAATGTTACCGTTGCAATCGAAGACTATAAATATCAGCAGCGGTGTTGAAGAAACATACTTCGCCTATTATCTATTGCTGTAACTCTGCCAAAATTCAAACAGAGCTTTCACTTCGTTGATATTTCAAAAAGCTCAGACTCGAAGAACTTATCGTTCGATCTTCATTAGAAAAACATTCGAGTCAATCTTCTGTTGTTCATTGTTGATACCAGAAGATATTTACAGTCTCTAGATTTGTGTTTTCATTGATATATTTGATAGAGTCTGTAAACGAACTGTCTATTGAAAGATGTTCGTAAAAACGTTCAAAAGCATTGTAAATCAGCAGCGAAGTCTGCGTGAAGTTTGTAAAGCGCTAGGAGTTCTCGTAGCTGCGGGTTACGGGATCGGGTGATTGTAGAAAGGCTACTCTCATCAAAGTCTTTTAGTGCTACCTTCTGAGGAGGAAGAAGGGGAGACGTAGGATATTGATATCCGAACTTCCAGAAACAAACTCTCGACTCAATCTCTTATTTACGCATTTATTTTGTGTTTGCGCATTGTTCATTGTTCACAAACCAATCGGCCTATTTCCGCACATATTTTGTTGGCTGAGAAGTTTGCATAAAACTGAGATCCAAACATTTTAAAAGAACTTTGAAATAGAAAAATCGAAGGAGTTCATTCAACCCCACCTTCTGAACTCCTATTTTCTTAGTGATCCTATTCCCGGGAGCATCAAGTGGTATCGGAGCGGGAAATCTCAGTTATTGAACAATTATCTTTGCCGTTTT
>KQ987401.1:0-14877 GCA_001598015.1 Dorcoceras hygrometricum
AAACCGGTTTGATCGAATCGGCCGGCCCAACCCGTTGCCCTACATCATGCGTGAGCCGCCGCTCACTCCATGCGCGACGCCCACTTCCCGACGTTCATGCTCTCTGCTCCGGCCACCGTGGCGTGAGCCCCTCCTGATGGACCACCCCCATGTCCAGCCGGTTCCAACGGGACCAACCATGGTCCAAACCATGGCTCACAGTGCGCGCTCGAAGGCCATGAAAATGGCTGCCCTCCCTGCGCGACGCACCAGGTGCACTTCACATGCAGCCATGGTTTTTGCTCGAACCAGCCCCTCTTTCAGTACCTAAAGGCCACCATAAAACCACTAATGATCACCCCTAAGCCCCTGGAACACTCCTGGACCAAAGCTTCAAAGATTTGGATCGAAAAATCATGTTAGAAAATGGGGTGTGTGCATAATCCGAAAATAAACATCATAGATCTCAATAATTCGCATACATGACATGCCATAATTCATTAAAAACAGTGTAATATAGTCTAAATGGTGAGAAAAAGGATTGATATCACATGCCTGGGTTGAAGAAGATGTAGATCTGCGAGGTACGAACGTTGTAGACGCGAGATCGGGGCGCAACCGGCTTTGGATCACCAAGCTTCTTCAATGGAGGAAGGTTCGAATTTTTTGTGAGTTTGAGAGGGAGGAGAGGACGGCTGGAAGAAGATGTGGAGGCTAGGTTTGTGTAATTTGTGTTTAAGAAATAATGAATGTGCCTAATATGACCCATATTGATTTAATTAAGAAAATACAAGCTTGCCCCTCCAATTAAATTAAAAAGGTGCTTAATAGTTGGGCTTTAATGGTTACATAATTTCGAAATCTAGGCCTCCTCATAATTTAAAATGCCTTAAAACTCAATATATCAGCCCATATAGGTGAAAAACGGGTTCCTCTCCAAAATGATTATAAAAATCCTAATTTCCAAAAATAATTGATTAAAATAAAATAATTTCATTCTTAAAAATCCCACAACTTAAAAATCTCAAATCATTTTCATTCCGGTCGGCCCTAATCTCGTCCACGCGTCTGTAACTCAAGCAAGCTGAAAAATAACACATGCATACCATGCAGCATAAAATCATAATAATTCACATAAATGACATGTAACCATCTCAAAATATTTTCCCCCTAGTCATGCACTTATTTCTACGTAGTCAGGAAATTCTAGGCGTTACACCACAAGTTGCTGTGATCGTTTTCGTTTGGCCTCCGGTCTTGGTATTTGTTATTCCTTGTTACTGAACATGCATTTCATAGCACGTTGCATATGTCATACATACTCTGTTTGTTGTTTTATGTTGTCTCCGTACTGGAGTTTGACTCATTTCCTTTGGGGCTGTTTTGGTTCCATTACAGGTTATCAGGTGGATCAGCTGTGCCAGGTAGAGCATAAACTAGTGGAGCTTCTTAGATGTTGATCGAGTGTCACAGTTATTATATATATATTATATATATATATATATATTTGATTATCATTTATCTCGATAAATGTGCTGCCCTAACGGTAGCATAGAATTTCCCTCGAAAGGATTGGACAAATAAGGCCTTTGCCCACTCAAAACACATAAACATGTGCAACGGATTTCCAGTAGCAATCACAGATAGAAACAGAATAGCTGGTAACATGAAAAAGTTCTAAAGCGCAATATAGCATAGTCAGTACGTATTAGTCCTCTATTGGAAGCAATGTATAGATACCCTTGTGTTCTTTAAGTCGAAAGCAAAAGTGAGCGAGGAAAAAAATAAAAAGAAACATTGCTGCTTAGGTGCTAACAAAGTAGTCTACAACAAAAAAAGTTTTTGTTCTTTAAATTTGGCAATACATGGTTCAGACGTCAGACCACCATTAGCATCAGAACTCCACCATCAAAATGCTGGTTTTCAAATTTCTTTGCTTGCCATTGCTTTTCATGCCTCTGTTTCTAACCACTGCAAGTACAGCAACATTTCTCTGCTGCGTTTTTCTCTCCATTCTCTAACATGTTTGTTTGATAAGTTTAAGGTAAATGTTTTGCAGATGGCAGGGGGCACCAACTCGTAGTAGTGAACAACTGTCAGGAGAGCATATGGCCGGGAATCCTCGGTGGTGCAGGGCAGCAGACACCGCAAGATGGAGGTTTCCTCCTCAACAGTGGTCAAGAAATGGTCATTGATGTGCCCAAGAAGTGGTCAGGCAGAATTTGGGGGAGGCAAAGCTGCAATTTCGACGAGAATGGTAAAGGGTCATGTGCCACCGGAGACTGTTCAGGCTCGTTACACTGCCATGGAATGGGGGGTGCGCCACCAGCAACCGTGGTGGAAATGACACTGGGGACACCAGCTTCACCCCTGCATTTCTACAACGTGAGTTTAGTAGATGGATTTAACTTGCCTGTTTCAATGAAGCCCATCGGAGGAGGGGTTGGATGCGGTGTGGCATCGTGTGATGTCGACTTGAACATATGTTGCCCTTCCGCTTTAGAAGTTAGGGTAGGAGGGAGAGTTGTGGGATGTAAGAGCGCATGCTTGGCCATGCAGTCAGCCAAGTACTGCTGCACAGGGGAATATTCAAATCCCAAGACTTGCAAGCCTACAGTTTTCTCCCATTTGTTCAAGGCAATTTGCCCCAAGGCCTATAGTTATGCCTTTGATGATTCTTCAAGCCTCAACAGGTGCAGAGCTTCAAGATATGTCGTCACCTTTTGCCCTCCAAATTGAGGATGGAATATAGAAGTTAAGAATAGTGGCGTAGGATTGTAAGAGAACTGCACTCTGCAAGAAATTTTTTATGCAATATGGAGTACATTTCTGTTATTTTTTAACAAGTCATGAAATATTTTAGTGGCTCGACAATTGATTCTATGACGCAAAACATGATCTACTAATAGAATTTAGAGCTGCAATGTATCCTTCAGTAAAAAACTAATTTAAACTTAGACGAAAAAAACAAATCACGACCAAAATAGAGAAAACGGAGGGATTGGATTAACAGCATCAGATAATATATAATATGTGGTTAGGACAAATAACCCCTCTAGCATTTCACACAAAAATCACAAAACCAATGTTTGTGGAAAATACTGGCTGGAAGCATCAGGATGCATTGTCAGTTGGGGGCCCTGGCCCGATTAGTAATGGAGCTTCATTCTTTTTAGTACTTGGTTTGGAGTCAGGATTTCGACTTGCAGCCAAAGCTCTGAGAGGAGGTTGAAAATGCTGGCTGGCAACATCAGGAGGAGGTGCATCTTCTCCTGGGAGAACAAGAAGCCCATTTGCACGAAGAGAAGATGGACCATTGTAAAACGTGTTCCAAAGGGAATCGACAAGCAGTCTTTCTTCTTTGGCTGCTGCTAGGTCTTCAGCGCACATCTCATGAATAACCTCAATTCGCTTTTGTAGAATTTGTTTCAGTTTATCATTCTCTTCGCTTAAACGAACATTGGACGTTCCTGACCTATCTTGAGCTAGGTCGAGAAGGCCTCTAAGTGCAGCTTCACGAACATCAGCATCCTCGCTTGTAGCCAAGTGCACAAAGATGCGTGGGAATCCAAGCTCAGTCACAATACCAAAGTCCGCCTCATTCTCATGCACTAAATAATGGATCAAATTAAGTGCTTTCCTGCAGAACATCCATTCTGCGTTAGTTAACATGCAGCCAGACAGTTTTAAGACATTTGAGATTTGTACAAACATTGAAAAAATTGCAGTTGCTCCCGTTCTTAGAACTTGTTAACATCAATAGGTGTGGAGACAAACTAAAATTTAGCGTAAAAAATCCTATTCCAATAACTCTTACTTTCTTATACATGTAGCACACATAGGGATTACAATCTTAACATACTAACCTTTGAAATCTCACAATGTCGGTATTTAGTGCATCTTTAAGGGTAGCATATCCATTAGCCAACCGAAACGCAGTAACTCCATCCCTGTTGTGCATGATTAGAGCTGAAAATACAACGCAACCAAAACAACTCATCAGAAGGTCTTATAAGCATCGAGATGAGATAAAAAGGACTTCACTTACATGTGATTGCACCAAGTGCTTTTGCACGAACTGTAACATCTGGATCCGAATTAAAACACAGTAGAAGCGGTTCGAGACCATTAGCTTCCATGACTAACTGCTGACTCTTTGGATTATTCTGTACGATAGTGCTAACAACTTCTGCAGCCTTAGCCCTGATGTTAGCATGGGCATTTTTCAGGTAGGCAAGAAGAGGAACCAAACCACCAATGGAATGAAGATCTAGAAAAGAAACAAAAACCAACTTTCCTGTAAGCTATTCCACATGCAAACCTCTTCTTACTTCAATAAGAAGACTTAAGTATCTATGTATTCTGTCGTGGTCCAATAGATCAAAAATTTCGGTTATACAATCCGAACTAAAATCATATGCTCTAAATAATCTACAGCCAGAAGACATAACAGTAAAACTCACCATTTGCCATATCGATAGACTCTACATGCTCTTGTAGCTCATCCAGCATATCTGGAAGCATGCAAAAAAAAATTTAAAACCATGTCTCTGGGGAACAACCAACTCGAAGATAATCCGACTCATATTCTTACGAGATAACAAATAAACAAAAAAATTGCAGAAACCAACGAAATCTTATAAAAAGACCTTCAATATCTTCAGGGGTCACTCCCTGAGACTCCAAAACCGGCTCCGGAGTCTGCATAACAAGAGTTATCTCCTTCATTCGTTTAATGACATCAACTGTCTGCGCTTGCATTGCCTCCATAAACCATCTTCGATCCTCCTCACTAATCCAATAAAATAACCAACCATTTCTAAGAATTATCCACAGAATCCTTACATATCAAGCCCAAGAACAAAGAAAACATGTAGTTCAATCAACTACCAAATCAATAACCATTAGCAATTCCATTTACTGGCTTTCACACAATCCCATTCAGAATTTCTCCAGGAACCAAATATTGGGCCTATTTTTCAGTGAAGACAATTTTTACAAGTACCCTCCAAGACTTGGGTTCGGAAAACCTTAAATTGAGAATAATCGAAAAGTTACAGAGACTCAAATATAGTACCTTATATTGCCAGCCGGCCTGGTGCCATCAGAATGAGAGAGACTCCATTTCAGCAAACCATCCCAATTAGGACCTTCCTTTGCCATTCTTAATTAACCAATCAAACAACTGTGAAGATCTTTGATCCGAAAGTTAGGAAATTGGGGCGTAATCAAGCTTAATTATAGCCCAGCAGACAAATTTATCGAGGGGTTTCTGGAACGAACTCGAATCGTTTAGATTTTAGCTGTAGGAAGACCAGAGATCGGCTAAATTCAGCGAATAGACGATTCATTCAACTGGGATTTGGGCCGTAATATAAACTGTGCAGCCCATTGGGCCGTACCGCGCATTGTATTTCATTTTTGTTCAAAGGTATTAGTCCAACTAAACCGAAAAAAAATGAAACATGCGGATTAAGATCTAAACTGACTAAAAATCAAAAAATACTTTAATATAATAAAACACAGTATTTTGTTTTTAAAATCGGGTGTGACCATTAAAAAACTAGCCATCCTTTCATAAGATTCTGGATCTAGTTTCCATGAATAAAGAAAATTAAAATGACTTTGAACAACATTATTCAAACTGATTAAACTGCTTATGGTGTTAGATTAGATTATATAACACTAGTTTATAGTGTTCTCAACATACGTTTATACACGGCATTCTCCTTTGGCAAAAAAGAAAAGAAAACAAAGAAAAGAAACGGCGGGGAAAATAGAAAGAAAGTGTATTTTGAAACGAACTCAGGCCAAACTGTATTATTCGATAGCTCACGATCTAGTCGTGAGTCGTGATATTTTATTAATATAATATAAATATAGACTAAAGAAAGTTTTCGAGCCTTTTGAATATTTTATTTATTTTTGTACAATAATTTGAATATCTGACAAACATGTTTGAATTTTCGAGCTATCCTTGAACTCGAACCCCAATATATATCAAACTCGAACATAAAAATTTAGACTATTCTAGCTTTGAATCGAGCCCAAACTCAAACATATTTATTTTAATCGTATTCAATCTTTAATTATTTTGTCATCATATTCATTTGATTAGCTTATTTTACACACCTCAAAACTTATTAGAGTGGTGTTGATTTAAAAGAAAAAAAAAACACAACCGACTACATAATACATAGGCCTATAGTTAGGATCACGCCGATTTTAGCAAATAAAGTTAATCTTTTTAACAAAATATATATTTGAAAATTCCCATTGCTAGTAGCTATTACATTGTGGGACATATGTAAACATTTGTCGGTATTTGCTTGGCATATATCAAAGCATTAATCTCAATAGAGGTTAAACAATTACATTTTCCTGTAAAATGTTAGACTAAGTGAAAGAATATTAATTATATTTACTAATTTTAACCGCAAGAGATGGATGGTTGAGCATCAATCTAGGTAGCTACTTGATCTAGTGAATTTAACAGAAAAAAAAAGACGTAAATGAGATTAGATTTCAAAACGATCGTTAAGTTTTCTGTCATAGAGATTTATAAACAAATTACAATATATCATATTTTGATCATATGTCCCAATATTTTTTAGCAAATATTAATCATATATCCTTCCATAGTTCCACTTCCTACGTTAACATTTAGCTCCATATCTCTAACCTTTTGTTTAAGAAAACTAAAACACAAAGAACCAATATTGCGAACTGTACTAATCCATATCCCTGATGTGTGCTGTGATCATTCTTGGCTCATTTTAATCTCAAATTTGTAACTTCACGCTTACCGCTTAGTCATGAAGCTGGAAGAAGAATTTGGTCCAGACCGCATGATTCAGATCGAAACAGATGACGAAGAAAATGAGGCTGAAAGGGTCTGTCACAATCATGAAGATGATTCTGAATCTGACATTACCCTGTCCTCGCGAGACCCTTCGTTCGCGGGTATGGATTCAGATCCCTGTGGCTCTTGGCCTCAAAGTTACAGGTATATGCACAATTTTGCCTAGGCCTTTTAATCTTTGGAATCATTATTGCATAGTTCCTCTGTTTAGATTCAACGTTGCATGCATGGACAATGCATAAATTCCCCCACCCATTTCGAGTTATGCAGGCAATCGATGGACATGTACACAATGTTGACACATAGCATCTCAAAGAACAGCTTCTTGATGCCATCTGTAGACAAGAGACCACATACAATATCAGATGCAGAGTTTTCTCTATTGAAACCTCTCATATCCGAAACTAGACATAGAGAAGAAGAAGTTCCCTCCTCAGCACTCCTTGTGAGACAATTCACTGCTTGTGGAGTGCCGGTTTCTATCTGCAAACCACCATTGACACAGCAGTGTACATATTCTCAATCAGTTATTAATGGTAGGTATTCCGGACTTACGTTCTCTTGCATCTTGCTGATGATCAATTGATCACTCATTCAAGAAATTTATTATTGGTTTGTGTTCTAATGAACTTTTATCATAAGGAAATTTTAGGTAGATTTGCTATAAACTAAGTTATCCGGCATCTAGTATTCTAACTTTCGATGCAGCAATAAATGCTTTGTGTGGAATAGGAATCCTTTCCACTCCATACGCACTCAAAGAAGGAGGTTGGTTCAGTATCCTGCTTCTCTTCACCTTTGGAATCATTACTTGCTACACTGGAATCTTGTTGAAACGATGTTTAGAGAGCTCGACTCAACTCCAAACGTATCCAGATATCGGACAGGCTGCATTCGGGTTAAGTGGCCGGATATGCATTGCTGTGAGTATGATCCACGCATGATTCAAATACTGAGATATGTGTCACCTTTTACAGTTACGTTAATTATCTTGAAACTAACTCAGTTAAGTTTTATGTTGCAGGTCATTTTGTACCTGGAGCTATATGTTAGTATGTATACATTATTTGTCATTTGATTCCTCTGTTCTGTACTGGCTCAAACGAGTTCTTTTTGTAGTCCTCTTGTGTCGAATACTTAATCATGATGGGCGATAACCTATCGGCCTTTTTCCCAAATGCTCAAATGGATATTTACAGAATTCACCTCGACTCGTGTCAAATGTGTGTTATTATAGCTGCCATTGTTATTCTTCCGACAGTTTGGTTTAGAAACCTCAGCTTGCTGTCATACATTTCAGGTCAACGATTCGTTCTCGGTTTCTTTGATGATTATACAATCTGAACAAAGAAAAGGAACCTATTCTGACCTGTGTTTGCTTTATACTACAGCTGGTGGAGTACTCACTTTAGTCCTCGTTGTTGTCTGCTTGTTATGGGTTGGGGCGACTAGTGAAATCGGCTTCCATCCGAGTGGAAACTCTTTAAACTTCGCGAAATTACCTCTAACCATTGGTATATACAGTTTCTGCTATGGCAGCCACTCCGTCTTCCCAAACATATACTCTTCCATGGATGATCCTTCAAGATTCCATTCACTTCTAGTTATTAGGTACCTTTGACTGTTTAAGATGAAAGTGTTCCTACCATAAGCATACTCCGATAAACTTTGAATCTTAAAATTCATATTCTACACTAAAAATGATGCTATTTTTCATCCAAGAAATTTCTGTCACATAATTTGGAAAATTTGATTACCTCAGCTTTGCCATTGCTGGTTTACTATATGCTGGTGTGGCAGTATTCGGATTCCTAATGTTCGGCGAAGCCACGGACCCTCAGTTCACATTGAATCTACCCAAAACGTTAATAGCATCGAAGATCGCAGGTTGGACTGTGGTAAGAAGCTGGGAAGTGCACACGACATATGAACCATAAACTAAACTCTATATCTTCCTTGTACTCCATTAACTTCGGTCGCAACTTCCTCGCAGGTTGTAGCCCCTGTGACTAAGTTTTCTCTATCTCTTACTCCGGTCGCATTAGGTATCGAAGAACTCCTGCCTCCTGCTCAGAGTAGATCTCAGTTAATGTCTATACTCATCAGAACAAGCTTGGTTTTTTCGACGCTAATCATTGCCTTAACAATCCCATATTTTGGTGAACATCTCTAGTAACTTTAGTATCACTGACATCCTGCATTAACCACAACACACAACATTTTCGAGCTAACTCGTTCGATCTATGATTAAACACGCAGGATCGGTAATGGCTATGATTGGATCCTTCCTTGTGATGCTTGTGGTGAGTTAATCAACAAGTCCATTTCCTTAATTCATCCTTTATTTTTAACATATTCTTCTTGTTACTACATAAACACAAATTTTTGGTTCGACATGTCGCCCTTCATGCAGTCCGTGATCGTTCCATGTGCCTGCTACATGAGAATTCATCGAGGGGGACTAACAAAGCTTCAGGTAGCCCTCCACTTGCTCGATTTCCACACAAAAAGATTCAATTTTTCACCTCTAATTTGATTATATTTGTGGCTTTCAGATTGCGGCTTGCTTGTTTATTATAGTTGTGGGTGTATTTTGCGCCATTGTTGGCACATATTCGGCCATGGCAAGCATGAAAGACTCGTAAAATTTGTTACAGAAAGGCACCACGATGCAAGATTATATATGGAACTTCAAATATGAAATACTCACGGCTCTCTTACTTTTTCCCCTTCCTAATTTCCATAAACAGTTGCCCAATATGTGAGATGTAAAATGAGTCACGAATTCTAGAAATACTTTTGTATTTTAATAAGAAAATTAAAACATAATTATATTTTAAAAATGATATTATTACGAGAGTAAATTGGCAAATTCTGAAATTTAGTCATGTGTGTGGCACCATTTTTTTCTACACCAAAAAATCCGACAAAACTATCCTTCTATAAACCAACTACCTTATTAACTTATTAAACCAATTTATGCCTAATGACAAGTTTCCCTAAGTTTTCTTAATCACCTTTATAATTTCCCCACATTAGCTTTGTTGTTTGTCTCTCGAGGATCTTCAGCCCATGTTATAGAATAGAAATGCAATCACATGCAATTCCGAAAAGCTTTCCAAAAGTAGTTCATGATTAAATAAATAAATGATGAGACCTTATAAGAAAAGTCTATCATATAATAAAACAACGAAAAACTATAAACCGTCATTAATTTTGTTTTATAAATTTAAAACTCTAATGATGGATAAAATATTTTCGTAGTTATGTAAAATCGTCTTTAGGTTTCACGTCGGTCATACTATTTTCGCCTCTAATCAAAGACGGTACGTAAAACCTTCACCAAGTTAGCTACATTGATAGTCCCAAAATACGATCAATGTGGTCCGAAAAACAGTTGCAAGAGTTCAGAAGGGGTTGAATGAACTCTTGGTATTTTCAAATTTTTGAAACCTTTTAAAACAAGTTTTACAAGCACTGCTTAACTTAAATCCGAGTTACCAGATTTAAGGATCTCAGTTTAATCAAATCTCTTAGCCAACAAAATATGTGCGGAAAAAGGCCAATTGATTTGTGAACAGATAACTCAATGAATAAGTAAATGCGTAAAGTAAATAGCAAGGGTCGAGAATTTGTTTCTGGAAGTTCGGATATAAATATCCTACGTCTCCCCTTCTTCCTTTTCAGGAAGATTTCACTAGAAGATTTGATTTGTACAGGTCTTCTGCACACATCCGATCACCGAGCCTCGCTCAAGGTGAACTCCTAGCAATCCACAAACAACAACAAGCAGTCGCAGATGCTGAATACAAGTGATGAATAATATTTTTGAACGGCTTTTAAGGAGCACGTTCGTTACAGACTCAATGGAATATAACAATGTGATACAACACTATTGAGACTGTAAAATCTTCTGGTTTCTAAAACGTAGAAACTCGATTCAACAAGTGAACCAGAAGATGACTCGAAGGTTTTTCTATGAAGATCAACGGTTTTGTTCTTCGAGTGTTTGAGCTTTTGTGAATATGGCTTCTGTAGAGTATAAGCTCGAGAAAGGTTGAGACACAAAATTAGCAGAGTAACGGCAAGTAAACAATAGCGAGCGTTAGTTCTTCAATCCAAACTTCTGCTATTTATAGTCTTCGATCTCAACGGTCATTAATTTCTTCAAAGGCAACAAAATCTCCTTTTGAATTTTTGCAAATTCGTACGCCGTAAATCCTGTTCCACCAAGAGGCAAGTCGCACAATGTCAGAGCAAATTTGGCTTCTTTCCATATTTGTGCAAACGCCGTAAATCACTCTCTTAAACAGTGTACTATATACCTAACAAAGTACTGAAATTGTCTCATCATTTAAAAGCACATGTACGATTTAATCTCCACCTTTGATTTCCTCTGATATGAACGTTTGAATCGGGCGAGCGATTATGCAACCTCTGAAAGATATGCAACTGCTGATAGATATAAGTGTCTCCCTTACTGCTGGTTACAACGGTTAAGAGAAGCATCGACTGAAATCAAAAGAATAATGTAGCCATCTGCTGATTACTGTAGCCATATGTTGAATCTCACTGTATCCATCTGCTGAATCTTACTGTAGCCATCTGCTGAATCTTACTGTAGCCATCTGCTGAATCTTACTGTAGCCATCTGCTGAATGCTGAAAACAAACCAACGACTGATCTGCTGAATTCTTCCATCTGCTGAAATCCTCCGAATATACCAACTGCTGAAAATCTACCCGTCGACTGAAAATGTTCTCCTGTAGAATTCATTCGCTGATTTTCCAGTAACAACTAGTCTTATTTTGTTATCACCAAAACTAATAAATTTTATCCTAACAATATCCCCCTTTTTGGTGATGACAAAACTTAGCAGTCGAGATAAATGAATAGAGAAAAATAAATTGCGCAACGACTGCTGAAATTCAAAAATTTCATTAACTGATAAGAAGTACAAAAGATTTGTATAACAGAATCTAATATCTCTTCCTCTTAAAAGATCCACTCCTACTCTTACTCCTCCTTTCCCTCTCTCTTTCTCTATCTTCACGCATCATTCTCTCCAGAATTTGTCTATTCGCTGCGTCGACGTCTGCCTGTGAAATCTCTGTTGTTCTCACAGCATCACCACTACCACCTGCATAGCCACTCTCTGATTTGAACAACAGGAGGTGGTTGAGGTCCTCGGCTGCTCTCTCCTTCCCCCTTTTTGGCATTACCGCCCCTGTTAATATAATCAACAAGTTGGCCCAACTGGTCGGTAAGAACAATATGATTGGATTGCGCCTGACTTTGAAACTCCAAAAGTTGGTGGGAGATAGCTTCCTTGGTAGCCTCAACATCCTTCTTAACATCATCCAAGCGGGAAGACAAAATATCCACCTTAGCATTCACCGCTTTCACTTCCCTTCGTACGTCAACTGTATCAAGAGCAGCAGCACCAACTTGAATGCTAACCTTCTGCTGATATGATTTAAGGTCCAGAGACAGGAGGTTCTTGTGATCTCGCATATCATGTCGAACATTATTGAAAAGAACCCTGTAAGTCCTATCGTGGGCATCAAATCTGTCTGAAAGCGTCCGCTCGAGGTTATTGATGTGCAGGGAAAGTGTTTCTCTGATTTTCTTCACATCATCCTTATGCTCGAGTAGCTCAAACTGTATAAGGTCAACAGAAGCACGCAACTGAGCCAGAACATTTTGGACATCTGCAGAGATAGTTGGAGGAGAATGTGAAGTAGCAGCAGTAGTGTCATGATCAACAAAATCCATTAAAATATTGTCTGAAGAAGATTCGGAAGAATAAGGCCCATCAATCATCTGTACAAACGGAGCAACTGAAACTGTATTCTGTGCAATCTGTACATTTCTCAAGACGGTTCTCGCAGAAGCAATAGAAGCAACAAAACTAGAAATATCCGCTGTAGTCAACCTGCTGAACAAACTGTACTGAATATAAACTGTACAAAATTGAGAGAAACTAAGAGCAAACACTGTTGGCTGTCGATAATCAAAACTCAAATCTGGTTCAACAACAGCTAAGGCTCTGCAAAAATTGAGTGAACCAACTGGTAGTAATCTTCTAGAAGCACAAAATTCAACAGCCTCCAGACAAACATCCCCCCACCTATTCTTCAGCAATTTGAAAAAATCACTCACGAGAGGGAGAGTGTCATCATATTGACGCTAACTAGAAACCTCAAAGATAATGTAGGCAGGAGAGACACGGTGACTAGTCAAGCGACCTTCAAACAAAATAGAACACGGCCTAGCCCATCGAATACGGTGAGCTACTGCCTGCTGTTTTAATTACTCTAAAACAAAGGACAGAAGATCTGAAAGCATGTTGATAAATTTAAGATGTACTCCCGAATCTCCTTCCCCGGGTACAAAATTTGCTATCCATCCGTCTAAGTATTTTCTCACAAGAAGTGCTCTGTACTTCAAAAGTATATACATTTTCCGTTGAAGTGCTACTCCCGTGGACTCTGCCTCCGCCCAAGACAAAACTAGTTCCTCCTTAGCAAAATAGGAGTCATCTATCTATAAATTTGCTAATCTCTTCAAACTGAAAGAATAAAAGAATTCTGCCACCTCATCTATTATCTTCTCCCGTAACTGTACCAGTAGATCTATATCGGCACAAATTAAATAATAATGCTCCTGCGGGGGTTACCCTTGATTGGGTCTTTCAACTGGAGAGGCTCCTTCCCCTTGGCATCGACGGGAATTTGTGGAAGACTTGCCAGGTACCAAGTCTTTTCATCCACACCAGGGATTTTGATTTCTTTGCCAATAGTTATCTTTGTGACTTCCCATGCAGCTGAAGGCAATGGAAGCTCTGCTGGGATAGCCATTATGATCTCGTCCAAAGACATCTTTTCATCGGCATCAATCAATTCATCACTCATCGCCATACCCTCTGGTTCCTCCACAGAAAACTGTACCTGCTGGTCTCCACCAGCAGCACCAACATCCATGGTTTCTTCTTCTTCATCAGTGTCACTTGCAGTGACCACTGGTCTTTCAGCATCCCATCGGGCAATAAGATCGTCATAGGGGAGATCAAACAACTGTGGCTCTTTAGCAGTACCAGATGGTTGATTTCCCTCATCCAATGTACGCACAACTTGCTCTTCCTCATCAACGCTGATTTGAGCAGTGTCAGCCAAAACTTGCTCAATGATAATATCAACATCATCAGCAGTGGACGATTCTTCATTTACAAACTCAGTCACTGCTAGCTCAGTAGTTGGTTCATTAATCCTTGTAGCATCACCAGCAGCTGGTTCCTCATTAGAACCTTCACCAGCTTCTTCTACATCAGCAGTCTCACCAGCAACGTCATCAGCTGCTGGATCAGCAGAAATCTCATCCTCTGCTGTTGGTTCAGTAGTAGTTGGCTCAACCATTTGAATGGGCACGGCCTCCTGTGCCACGGCCACTATCTCCAAAAATGCCTTAGAAGAACCAGTTCTCTTCTTCATCTTCCTTTTCTTTTTAACCACTGGTGCTTCAAAATCAGCAGCAGCTGGTCTTTTCTTTGAGACAGCCTTTGGCTTGGGTGCCCCAACAGCTTCTTCTGCACCAACTTTATCATTTAGAGAAACATAGCGGTGCACAGTCTTCTCCGTAAGAATTTTGGAAGCTGGAAACTCCGATGATTCACCCAATTCCAGATTTGGAATATTTTCCAGCAGAAGACTTATCTGAACAGCGAAGCCCTTGGCTTGCTTAGACCCTGGAGTAACCATCTTCTTAAGAATGTTGAACAATACACTGGACCAATTCATCCTCACTCCGCAGACAACTTTTATCATTTAGAGAAACATAGCGGTGCACAGTCTTCTCCGTAAGAATTTTGGAAGCTGGAAACTCCGATGATTCGCCCAATTCCAGATTTGGAATATTTTCCAGCAGAAGACTTATCTGAACAGCGAAGCCCTTGGCTTGCTTAGACCCTGGAGTAACCATCTTCTTAAGAATGTTGAACAATACTCTGGACCAATTCATCCTCACTCCGCAGACAACTG
>KQ987403.1:13897-24150 GCA_001598015.1 Dorcoceras hygrometricum
AATTATCCTACGCATGACTTAGAATTAGCAGCAGTGGTTTTCGCTAACGATTTGGAGACATTATCTTTACGGAGTGAAATGCGAAATATTTACTGATCACAAGAGCCTTAAGTATTTTCTTTACCCAGAAGGAGCTTAACATGAGACAAAGAAGATGGCTCGAACTGGTTAAAGATTATGATTATGTGATCAGCTATCACCCAGGTAAAGCTAACGTAGTAGCAGATGCATTAAGTAGAAGAAATGTGGGTTTGGCTCAGATCTCAGTTCAGATTCCATTAGCGTTAGAGATTAATAAATTTGAGCTGGGAATAATTACGAAAGAGAATACTGCTAAGCTATCAGTTCTTACGATCCAGTCTACTTTGAAAGATCGGATTCGAGAGAGTCAATCAAGGGACGAACAATTACAGAAATGGAAGAAGCAAGATGAAGACAGAGGAGGAAATCTTTATACAATAGAAGGGGGAATTGTAAAATACCAGAATAGTTTGTGGGTACCGCGTAAAGATGAGTTGCGCAAAGAGATTTTGAATGAAGCCCATAACTCACCGTATTCCATTCACCCAGGAGGAACAAAGATGTATAAGGTTTTGAAACCCCTGTTTTGTTGGCCAGGGATGAAGCGAGATATCTGTAATTTTGTTTCAGAATGTTTAACATGCCAACAAGTGAAAGCAGAACATCAAAGACCAGCTGGAATGTTAAAACCTCTCCCTATACCAGTATGGAAATGGGATAACATAGCAATGGATTTCGTCGTAGGATTACCAAGAACAGTTCATGGATTCAATTCTCTATGGGTTATCATTGATAGATTAACCAAGTCAGCGCATTTTCTACTTGTTAAGACAACATACGATTTGAATAAGTATGCTGAATTGTATGTTAAAGAAATAGTTAGACTCCATGGAATTCCAAGTTCTATAGTATCAGATTGAGATCCCAGATTTACTTCTACATTCTGGAAAAGTTTACATAAAGCTTTGAGAACAAAGTTAACCTTCAGTACAGCGTTCCATCCTCAGACAGATGGACAGTCAGAAAGAGTTATCCAAATACTGAAGGATTTGTTACGTATATGTGTTCTTGACTTTGCAGGTAGTTGGGATTTTAAATTGCCCTTAGTTGAGTTCGCTTATAATAACAGTTACCAAGCTTCAATAGAAATTGCTCCATACGAAGCTCTATATGGTAGGAAATGTAGGTCACCGATTCATTGGGATGATGTAGTTGAAAGAACAGAGATTGGACCTGATATCATAGAACAGACTTCTGAAGCCATTAAGAGAATACATGATCAAATGAAGATGGCACAGAGTAGACAGAAGAGTTACGCAGATAGTCATCACCGAGATCTGAATTTTGAAATAGGAGATCATGTGTTCCTAAAAGTAGCACCGATGAAGGGTGTTATGAGATTTGGAAGAAAATGAAAGCTGAGTCCCAGATTTGTTGGACCATTTCAGATTACCTATCCAGTTATCACCAGATTTGACTTACGAAGAGGTTCCAAAGAAGATTCTTTCTAGAGAGAATCGTAAGTTAAGGAATAGTACTATCCCTATGATTAAAATTCAGTGGGCAAACCACTCAGAAAGAGAAGCTACGTGCGAATTCGAATCTGATATGCAGAAAAGCTACCCAGATCTCTTTAAGTATGTAATTTCGGGGACGAAATTCTTTTAAGGAGGGTAGAATTGTAACGCCCAGACATTTTTATAGGCCACAATTAGAAAGTTATATGATTTGAGGGATTAAATGGAAATGCTAAAATTATTCAGCTTTCAATTAATTGAATTCAGCTTTCGTTTTTATGAAGTTGAGTTTCAGCCTTGTAGTTGTGAGAAATCAGCTTTCATTATTACGTTGAGTTGAGTTCAGATTTGAGCTTTTTGTGTTAACCAGTTCCTGCCTTAGTTCAATTGGATTTCAGTTATGAGAATGCAATTGCAGCAGCTGCGTGGTTGATCCTACTAGCCAACTGAATCCTTCATTTTTAACCAAAATACTTCGGGGTTTAATTATGCATCAGATTTTTCTTTGAAATGGAGTAGCGCTTTTAAAGACTTTCTGAACATATTGATTAAATGTGTTTCTTTCTTAAGCATTCTAATTCATATATATAGGGTGTTAGACACATCATGCATCATTATTTACAAACCAAAACATTTTCCTAATCTAGCCGTGCTCTCTGTGAAGAAACCGAACAAAACCTTTCAAAGCTTTTTCAGAGGATACAAGTGGTGTGTAGGTGATTACCAGGCTTCATCTGTAATTATGTTACAAAATTCAGGCAAGTAAACTCTGTTTCTTGCTACACTCATGAAAGCATATATTCAGTTCTGTATGCATGTTTGTATGTGTTTTAAAGATATGAAGATAGTCACGGCTGTTCTTCAAAGAAAAGAAAACTTCATTCTCTGTTTTTATGAAGTACGTGTTTACTGTATTTTGATTCAGAAAAAGTTTTAGAACGTGTTTGATGATGTTCTTTGTTAGAGTAGATCCCCAACTAGCCAACTTGTGGCGTGTGGGTTTATAGACTCTTGTATGAAACAATCTTTATATATGATATTCGCATTTATTTATATGGCATTCTTTACTTTCATTGTGTTGTATGATGATTAACAATTGTGTTGAGTAAAGACCTAGAATGCACTAAAGTGTATGTTAGATGTGATAGTGGGTATGACGGCTATCATGAAACACATCTAATAGTCACTGTGTATTCTGAACATGTTGTCCATTGGGCCGTCAAAATGAGGATAAGGCCCCCGAGCTCGAGACTAGTATCTGCGATGCGAAGTACCATGTTTCATTGGTAGGGAACATTTTGATGTTCTGAGCATGCAGATAGATAGTGACCTGGTGATCTATCGAACCTCGTTCGGACTTTCCAAGTGGTTACCATTTGTCGAGTAGATTAACTCCGAGGTTTTGGTTGTATATAATTAGCCTGTAGAACTCGAAACATCATTGGGATTCTACATGATACCTATCACTTTAGCTCATTTACCGAACCGTGAGGGCATCATGCTTTGTTTTCAAGGATTCAGTGCTCGCCTGGTGCATGGATATCCTATGCTATTTGAGGAGATAAGAGTGTGACATCTCTTGCCAAAGTACTAGATGTGATTTAGGTAAATGAGTTTATCTAGTAGCACATGCGATGTCGCTATATGATTTTCAAGATGTATGACATGACTATCGAATTTATAGAGACTCTCGATTTACCAATGTTCACTGATTCGGATGGGATATTTGAGATGAAGGGACCATATTATATGTTACCCATGACCGAATGCTTCTTGTAGGCACTATCATTGATACCTAGTGGATCTTGGGACGATGCTGCTAGACGGTTTACCATGGTCCGACGGGTAACTCGGAGAATGTGTTCTTCGAGTCACAAGGAGTTGTGAGCCCACGACTAGCTGTATGCCTAAACCATTGAGGATCACACAAGTGCTGGTTTCCAAATTCCCATAAGAATATTAAACTTAAATTGTTGAGTGCGATGGAAGGGAGTTTGGGAGTACGACTTCCAAAATCGGTGAAAGGAGTGATTGCCATATAACTTCCTAAAAGTCAACAGGGGTCAAATCGTGATTTCCCGCTGTTGAGGGGCAAAACGGTCATTTTGCACTGGGGTTCTGAAAAATGGTTTTTCAGATCATAGTATTCAGTTTTGGAAACTGAGTCGATCGGTCCGATCTGATCGGCGATCGGAGTTACGATGAAGTCACGGTGATGGGGATGAACTGAATGTTCATCCGTTGGACCCGGGCCCGTTGGGCCGGTCCAAGTGCATCACTAAGTCTACTTAATGTAGACTTAGGCTTCACAACTCAAAACTTAACTCACAACTACAAACCCTAAACCTAGCTCTAAGCGCCGCCTCCCTCCTCTCACAAAACCGCCGCCGCCGCCGTTCGCCGGAAATTGTTCCGGCCAATCTTTCGAGGAGAATCCGTCCGCGCCGATCTCGTCAGGCTTTCTAGTGCAGGCTGACGAAGGAGTCTCTTATCCGGTCGTGGACTTGATTGACGTTATCTACCGCCATCTACCGTGAAGTGCCGGTTTCCTCGCAAAACTGGTCGGAGCCAGGCACGAGTTTCCAGCAAGGTAATCAACGATAAACACCCTATGAATGTCATAGCTTGCATGTTTGTATTGAATTGTATTGATCGTCTCCCGACAATTTTTTTTCTTCCGCTGCTTCACCGGGAGGCGTGATCCGGATCCGCCGTGGTTCCCCAACATTCTTCCAGTTAGTTCTTGAGGTTTCTAAGAATTTTTTCGTCAAAGTAGTTTACAAGTAGCTTATTCGATCATTTCCAGAAATTTCTTGAGATATTTTGAATTCTTCAGACAAAGGAAAACCATCGTTGTTCATGTTTATTCTTGTGTTTAAGTCTGAAATCTGGTTCTTAAACCAAAAGATGATGTTTCTATGTTGAATAAATTCTAAAGCGTGACATTCAGATGTTGCATTAGGTCTATGTTCAGATGCGAGTTTGTTTCACATCTGAATTGGGTCAGATCCTTCACTGTTGATTATTTCACTACTGAGTTGACCATTTGACATCTGAGTTGACTACGGTTATTTACCGATATCTGAATAATTTCATTTAAAATCGTTGACATCTGAGTTGACCAACGAATGACGTTTGGATTCTTTCTTCTTCGCTGAGATACTTAAGCACAATTCATATTTCATTGTTTTAGCCTTCGATTCTTCTTTGATTGGTACAAGAAGTACATATTTGAATTCCTTATTCATTTTCGCTTCAATTCAAAACATTAATTCAATTAATTCGAATAGTTTCGAGTGACTTTATTCATTTTTCATCTTCGCAAGTTTTACATAGAATTCTCATAAAGTTCCGAACATCATTATACAACGAAAAAACAGTAAACTGTAGAAAGAAAAGAAAAATAGATTTACGAAAGAAAGAAAGAACAGAAAGAAAGAAAGTTTTAGAAAAGTTTTACAGATTATGATTAGATAACTGTTGGATTCCCAGGGAGGGTGAGTGTCTGGTTGACGATCCAGTGTGCCCTTTAAAATGGAAAGGGACAAGAGAGAAACTGTAATCCCTTTCCCATGAAGGATCAGAGTTCCAGACTGACGGGTCTGTAGTTCCCTTCACATAGATGGGATTTATCCCAGCCTCAGATATCAGAAGAGAGTTTTGTCAAACGACCGGAACCACTGTGCAAGTGTCTAAATCTTAATTACCAGAAAAGAAAAGAAAGAGCGCAAGTGTGACTTTAATAACAGCTCTGTAGAAAGTTTAAAGAAAATGTTTTCAGAACTTGTTTATGATTATGCTTTCAGTTCATTCAGATTTCACAGTTATCGTTTTTAGCTTATTTTAATATTAAGCTATTCAGATTCAGATTCAAGTACAGTATTAGATATCGTTTGCTTGTGTTATGTGCTTTTGATATTTCAGACTTTACTCTGCTGAGCCCCTAGGCTCACTAGTTTTCATTGAGTGCAGGTAATGAGCAGTAGGGAGCTGGATGGTGATGAGTTGAACAAAAAGTTGTGTTTATCGTGGACAGCAGTTCCGTTGTTCTTTCAGTTTCAGATTTTGTTATACATAACTGTTGTTATAGTTTTGGATAATAACAGATTTCTAGTTTCTTTATTTTGAAGAAATCTGTATAGACTTCTTGTATAAAGATGTATACATTTTTAACCGAATACCTGTCAGATTTTGTACCTGTTCCACATATGTTATTGTTCAGCTTCGCTTATATTTCCGCGTTTGTGAGTTTCGTTTATTTGCAATTCAGTCCAGAATTTAGTAGCGACTTTTATGTTTAATAAGTTCGAAACTTTTGGATCTTTCAATTTGAACCCAAACTTCTGGAATTCCTTTAAGAAAAGTCGGGTCGCTACAAAAATGCTATCAAAATCTATCTCCCTCCTTGTGTAATTCCTGAAATTTTAGATAAAATAGTTTTGAGAAAACCTGTTTTAAAAAAATAGACCTTTTTTCTTTAAAACTTTCAATACTGAAATTTTCCAAATCTTAGGGAATCGTCTCAAAATTTGATTTTATAAAAACATCTTTACCTCGGTGTTCTTATCGTCTCCATTCCGATCTCGTAGCACCTGTACTAAAATTCTAGAAAGGTACTCATCATAAAATAATTTAAATAGTTAATATGGCATAAATAATATAGCTATTAGAATAAGAAAAATAATACTAAGACATGTGATTCTAAATAGGCAAATTTTTTAGGCGTTACATGTTTCGACTAATCCTAAGTTGTGTGAAAAATTTTCTAAGCTAATACATGATAAGTTCGATATGAGCGTGATAAGTGAGCTGACGTTTCCTTCGTTTGCAATTCAAACAGCTTGAAGGTGGAATATTCAACAATGAAGATAAATACACAAAATAAATTCTCAATAAGTTCGAGATGGAAAATTTCTCAGCTGCTATCACTCCCATTAGTGCATCCATCAAGTTGGACAAGGATGAAGCTGCTACTGTTGTTGAGGTAACTTTGCATCGTGGAATAATCAGGCCGGATACTTTATCTAAAAGCTAGCAGTTCAACTTGATATGTCTTTGTTCCGTGTGAACTTGTTCAGGGGAAACTAAAAGCTAAAACAGATAAGCTCAGAAGTCAGTTGAATGTGTTCATGCTGATCTGGTTCAGTTTATACGTATATATATGATGCGATCTTATAATCATGTTGTTTGAACAATTGCATCCATAGAGATATATTAATGTTTTAACGGTTACAAATGCCTTTTTATATTGTACCGTTACAATTTTTCAGTTTCAAACATCTTTGAATAACCATAAACACATGTACCATAACGTAAGTCATCGTTCATACATATGAACTCTGTAAAACCCTTTATCATTTCTTTATTCCTACTTTCAGAACTCTCTTTGAATTCAAATAACATTAATTCAAAAGCTTTCGGGCTTTTTTTTGTGATTCTTTACGTTTACCTACTTTTAATTCACTATCAATTGCTTCCTTTGCTAACAATACCCTGCAGATCAACTTTGACTTTGTTGTCCTTTCCTTATTGTGGCATGGTGAAGAAGTTTACACTTTGGATTCATTTGGATTCAGAGGCTTTTTGGGAGTTTTAGGTTACATCTATGAGCAAGCGTTGATGCAGTTCTTTTCTGGAGCTTTGATTTTGAAATAGAGAAGTGGATAGAACTATTGCTGGGAAGCAGGTGGTTATCATCTAGCAGATATTTTCAAAAGAGAACTGAAGGGGCAACCAACTTCTCAATCCTATCTACTGAGGCTATGGAACATATGAAGATTGAGTTCTCTTTGTTTGGTGCTCTTTTCAAGCTTTCAAGACAATGAAGCAAATGAAGGTGGAGTACAGATTGATGAGAAATATAGTGGCCAAGTCGCTGAATGCAAAGACCGAATTTTGTAACGTTGTTATCGATGATGGTGGCCATCAGCACTAGGATGCAGGTCAACTGGTCCTATGTGCTGTTTGGTTTTCTTACATCCATGGTGTCAACCTCAGCAAACTAGTCATAGGGGTAAATGTTCATCTCAGCAGGTTTCTGGAGAACTTTATGAGTGTTAAACTTGGGGAGTCAACAACCCTCATTTCTCTCAAAGTATTGAATACTAATTCTGTTCATACTTACCGCCTCAAACACATAACCACTGTCCTCGAGTTTATGGAGGGAAAGAGACAGATGGTGAGGCAGAGAAGCTAGCACTCGAGGCCAATATGAAGGCTGTAGAGGATGCCGAGGATGAGAAAAATGGGAAGAGATGAATGAGAAGAAAAAGAGAGATTTTTCCGAAGTAGCGGCAGAAAAGAGGAGGAAGAAGAAATATGAAGCGGAAGGAACCGTTAATAAGAGAAAAGTTGTGGTCTCACAGGTCCTAACTGAGGATAGATCAAAGGATGCTGAGAGGCCTTTGGATACAGGAGCGACGGAGAGGGTTCCTGGAAAGGGTTGTAGAACAACCAAACAAAGATTAAGGCTCCTGCCATCTGATTCAAAGTGTAACGACCAGATCATTTAGAAGTCCACAATTAGAAAGATATGAGATTGAGGGAAGAGTTTTGCATATTGATATAACATGTTTGTTTTTCCTTAGTCTTTGTGAATCATATAAATAGGATCTTAAGCTGCTTCATGCATCATTACTTTCATATCAAATCATATTAAGCGGTGCTCGCTCTCAGAGAAGCCGAACCAAAATACTTTCAAAGTGTTTCAGAGGAAACAGGCGGAGCGCAAGAAGTATATTGAATTTTCTGCTGTTCTTGTGTTAAAGATACCAGGCAAGTAAACTCAGTTTCTTGCTCACTCAATAGAAAGAATATATTCGATTCTGTTTTTATGTTTATGTAAGAGTTTTAAAGGAAGATGGTTTCGACTGTTCTTCAAGGAAAAACCATGAAGTTCATGCTCTGTTTTTATGAGGAAGTTGAGTTACTGTAATTTTTATTGAGAATGATTTAGAAAATGTCTTGGTGATGTTATTCCAATGAATTCCTGAGATTTTCAGTAATTCATTCATCGAAGTAGCTTACAAGTAGCTTATTCGATTCTTTCCAGAAGTTTTAGCAAGTATGTCGAAGTCTTTAGAGGAAGGTAACCTTCGTAGTTCATGGTTATCTACAATAGGAAAGCTGGGTTTTATACCTCTGCTGATATTGTCTTATCGAAAATATTCTAAGTATGAAATCAGCAGGTTCATTTCTTTGATCTAAAATCAGCAGACGCAAATTCAGCAGATGCTTTGCTTACGCAAATTCAACAGATGCTTTGCTTTCGCAAATTCAGCAGATGCTTTGCTTTCGCAAATTCAGCAGATGTTTTGTAAAATCGGCAGATGTATAAATCAGCAGTAGCGACTGGTTGTAGCGACTGGTTGTAGCGGCTGGTTGTAGCGACTGGTTGTAGCGACTGGTTGTAGCGACTGAGTTATGCGCTACGACATCGTTTTGATTGTTAATTATTTAAAAGACCTCACGACTGGATTCTTGTCTTGCGACTGATTCCTATTCGTTGCGTCTGGTACTGTTCACCAGCAGATGTAATTCACTTCAATATTTCAGCAGTTGCTTTACTTATTTCTAAGTACTGTGCATTCAGCTGGCATTAATCTTGCGACTGATACTGTTCACCCCAGCTGGTCACTGTTCATTCTTCGTTTTCTTCATTAGATAACGAAAATCTCAGAATTTGATTCTTCCTTCAATTCTAAATTTAGTTTAATCAATCTTTCGACTTATCTGACAGATTCAACTAGCTAAATTATTCAGTTTTCATCTTCGCAAGTATTACGAGGAAATCTTTATAGTTCCAGAACATCATTAGACAACGAAAACCAGTAGCTCAAATAAAAAGAAAGAAAACAGAGCAGAACATTGTTTTACGAAATGTTTTAAGTTATGACAATGAAAAGGGTCCCTAATGAAAGGGTGAGTGCGCGGCTGACGAACCGTGTGCCCTTTTAACCAGGAAGGACTAGGATTACAGGTCGACGGATCTTTATACCCCTTCAACCATGAGCCATAGTGCTAAGACTGATATCAGGAGTTTGATCAAACAAAATGGACCAAATGTTTAAAGTATTGTCATAATTTTCCCAGAAAATGAAAGAAGAGCACAAGAGTGATTACGATCACAGTTCTTAAGAGATGTTTAAAGAAAATGTTTTCAGAATTGATTCATGCTTATGCTTTCGATTACTACTAGACTTCATAAGTTATGTTACGCTTGCTTATTCTTAAGCGTAAAGTTCAGACTCCAGTACGCACCAGTTTTGAGAAATTGCATTCTTACTTTTATTATTCCATATTTACCTGCTAAGCCTCTGGCTCACTAGTTTTTATTGAGTGCAGGTAATTCACAGCAGGAAGATGGAGGGAAATGAACAGGATGGAAGGAATGTGTTTATTGTGGACAACAGAGTTCTTTATTTCCTTCTGGTTCAAAGTTCATAGTTTCTTTTTGAGAACACCTTGTATTGTACTAAATATTCTGAGGTAGTTGTATCAAAACAAAATTTCAGAGTTTTGTTTTGTTTTTAACCAAACTGATATAATTGTTCTCACCATTTCCGCACCTACTGCTTAAGTTATTTTAGATTTCTTACCTTCGAATGCGAAGAACTTTATTATTCTCGTTTCAACCCAGTTAGTTAGTAAAGATCCATTCTCCAACGTTTATGACTCTTGATTTTATTCAATTGAGACCCAAAACTTATAAATATT
>KQ987404.1:5509-16888 GCA_001598015.1 Dorcoceras hygrometricum
ACTCAAATCTGAACTCCTCAGTACTTTTAAACATCCTTAACTTTCTTAAAACATTCTGGAAAAACTTTGGAAGCAAAAAACATAATTTTGAACCCGGTCTTTCTTCTCTTTTCTTAAACATTCTTGAACATACGTAAACATGAACTTAAACATGACTTTAAACATACAGGCAAGAAGATCCATAAAATGAGAAAATCAATATATGCTTTAAATGGTGTAGCAAGGATCAGCTTTTACTTGCCTTAGAACTAAACTTTACAACGGCAGTTGATTTCTGCAGAGTTCCTCCTCCTCAAGCAATCACAACAAGCTTCTTTTGGAAATATTTGAGAGAACACAAAAGATTTTTCTTTCTATAAATGAAATGAACCTTTCCTTCAAAACAGGTTTGTATGGGACGGATTAGTGGCAGGTGAGGTGTAATCATCAAGCATGACACACCTTATCTAAAGTTATGAATTTTAGTAAAATTTCCCTCTCAATATTTTAGTTTACAAATCTTCCAAATACTTTTTAAAAGAAACCATTTTGTTCTCCTTAAAATCATTTTCAACCGATTTCTAAAACCTGCTCGTGTGTTGCGCTTGGAGTGACATCTGCTGGAACTTGCTTCGTAACTCATTTCTGAAATTAGTAAAATCAGCTTTCATAAAATAGCTTATGCTAACATTTAAATTGTCATTTTGACCCTTGAAATAAATAAGATTCATATATATGGTCCTATGTATTTTGGGGCGTTACAACTCTACTCTCTTTATTGAAATTTCGTCCTCGAAATTTACTTACCAAACAGATATGGGTAAAGGTTAAGCATATCAGCTTCTGTCTCCCACGTAGCTTCTCGCTCAGACTGGTTAGACCATTGTATCTTAACCATAGGAATACTACGGTTTCTTAGCTTTCTAACTTCTCGAAGAAGAATCCTCTCTGGTCTCTCTTCATAACTTAAATCTGTTGCTAACTGGATTGGCTCATGGCTTAGCACATGCGGAGGGTTAGGAATATATTTCCTCAAAGCTGAAACATGAAAAATGCTATGCACTGCTGACAGCTGCGAGGGCAGTGCTAAATGATAAGCTAGCGTTCCTATTCTTTCTAAAATATCATATGGTCCAATATATCTTGGACTCAACTTTCCTTTCTTCCCAAAACGCATTACTCCTTTCATTGGAGCAATTCTCAGAAATACATGATCGCCGATTTCAAAATTCAAATCTCTTCTCCTATTATCTGCGTAACTCTTCTGTCTGCTTTGAGCAGCTTTCATCCGTTCTCTTATCTTTCTAACAGCTTCTGCTGTTTGCTCCAATAATCTGGTCCTAAACCAGCTCTCTCACCAACTTCATCCCAGTGAAGAGGTGTTCTACATTTGCGGCCATAGAGAGCTTCATATGGAGTCATCTGGATAGATGCTTGGAAACTGTTATTGTACGCAAATTCTACCAATGGTAGCTTTAAATCCCAACCTTCTGAAAAATCCACAATACAAGATCTAAGCAAATCTTCTAAAATCTGAATCACTCTTTCAGATTGTCCATCTGTCTGGGGGTGAAAGGCTGTACTAAAGATCATCTTCGTACCCAAAGCTCTATGCAAACTTTTCCAAAAAGCTGAGGTAAACTTCGGATCTCTATCCGATACTATCCAAATTGGAACATCATGCAGCCTCACTATTTCCGTTACATACAAATCTGCATATCTGCTCACATCGTATGTTGTCTTAACTGGTAAGAAGTGAGCAGACTTAGTGAGTCTGTCTATTATAACCCAAATAGAGTTATATCCTTGAACAGTCTTGGGTAGACCAACTACAAAATCCATCGCTATACACTCCCACTTCCATTTTGGAATAAGCAGTGGCTTCAATAATCCTGCTGGTATTTGGTGTTCAGCTTTCACCATTTGACAAGTCAAACACTCAGAGACAAATTTGGCAATGTCTCGCTTCATTCATGGCCACCAATACAACTTCTGGAGGTCCTTATACATTTTAGTACTCCATGGATGTACTGAATATGGGGCTGTATGGGTCTCTGTCATGAGATCTGTTCTCAACGTATCTATTTGGGGCACCCAGATTCTTCCCAGATATCTGATCATTCCTTCTTCAGAAAAGTAGAGGTTGCTGCCTCTCTCTCTATCTTTCTTAGCCAATTTCTGAAGTTGTTCATCTTTGGGTTGTCCCTCTCGAATCTGATCTATCAGATTTGACCTTATGGAGAGATCTGCCAAAACCATAGTACTACCGCTGGGCACTACTTCTATTCCAGACTTCTCAATATCATACGCCAATGGTCTCTGGACATAGAGCTGGGCTAAACAAACAGACTTCCTACTTAGAGCATCAGCCACCACGTTGCCTTTCCCTGAGTGATAACTGATTGTGCAATCATAATCCTTTACCAGCTCTAACCATCTCCTCTGCCTCATATTCAGTTCCTTCTGGGTGAAGAAATACTTGAGGCTCTTATGATCAGTGAATATTTCACACTTCTCCCCATAGAGATAATGTCTCCAAATCTTAAGGGCAAATACTACACCTGCCAACTCTAAGTCATGCGTAGGATAATTCTTCTCATGATCCTTAAGTTGTCTGGAAGCATAAGAAATCACTCTATGGTCCTGCATCAGTACAGCACCTAGACCCATCTCAGACGCATCTGTATAGATGACAAACTTTCCTTGATCTGATGGCATGGTTAGCACATGGGATTCTATCAGCGCTTGCTTCAACTTGTCAAAGCTGATTTGACATTCTGGAGTCCATTCATACTTAACCAGCTTTCTCGTCAGTGAGGTCAAAGGAACAGCTATCTTAGAAAATCCTTTGATAGATCGCCTATAATATCCGGCTAAACCCAAGAAACTCCTTATCTCTGAAACAGATCTTGGTACTGGCCAGTCACGAACAGCTTCTACCTTAGTGGGTCAACTTATAATCCATCCTTAGATATAATATGACCTAAGAATGCTACTTTCTCCAACCAAAAGTCACACTTGCTAAATTAGCCAACAACTGCTTATTATTCAAAAATTGAAGTACTGTCCTCAAATGGTCGACATGCTCAAATCTGGTCTTAGAATACACTAAGATGTCATCTACGAACACAACTACAAATTGGTCCAGAAATGGTTGGAAAACTCTATTCATTAAATCCATGAAAGCTGATGGAGCATTCGTAAGTCCAAAAGGCATTACTAAGTAATCATAATGACCATAATGAGTTCTGAAGGCTTATAGATATCTGATGCCTTAATATTTAACTGGTGGTAACCAGACCTTAAATCAATCTTCGAAAAGACTACTGATCCTTTCAACTAGTCAAAAAGATCCTCAATTCTAGGAAGGGGATATTTATTCTTAATGGTTAGTTTATTCAGCTCCCGATAATCTATACATAACCTCAGACTCCCATCTTTCTTCTTAACAAAAAGAACAGGGGCTCCCCAGGGGGACGTACTTGGTCTAACAAACCCCTTATTCAACAGATCTTGTATCTATTCCTTTAATTCCTTCATCTTTGATGGAGCTAATCGATAGGGTGGTCTCGAAACTGGTGCTGCTCCTGGAACTAAGTCAATCGAAAATTCCAGTTCTATGTCTGGTGGTAGTCCATGTATATCCTCTGAAAAAACTTCGGGAAACTCGTTCACCACCTCCACATCTGAAAGTTGAGGTTTACTAATCATTTCTAAGGACGACAAGCTTGCCAAAAATCCTCGCACCTACAACGTCTGCACCTTGCAGATGAACGTTTTATTCAACCCAGACATGTGATATGAATTTCCTTGCTCACCATTTAAATCATAATAACCTGTTTAATGAAAATTACGCATGAATGTTGGGTGTTTGCCTCGGATCTATACAGCATGGTTCACGTTTTATGCATGTCGCATGTTGCAACTCACGGTTTTGATGTTTTCTCGCATGGTTTTGGTTCATGGTTTGTCCATGGGTTATGGATCATGGCTAGGCAGTCGAGTGGTGGTCCTAGGGGTGGCTAGGAGTGGTCCAAAGTAGGGGATTATTGGTCGAATCTACGGCTGGTTGAAGAATACCATGCACTGTGTGCCGATGCGCCGCGCGGTGCGTCTCTTTCCAATGAGTCGTGCGCCCTCGTGCGACCATGGTTGGGGCCAAGGTTGATTAGGAGCGACTGGACTTGGGGGTGGTCCAACAGACGGGGCTCCGGCCAGTGGTGGCCGGAGCAGGGAGATCGAGTGGATTGTCGACGGCGTGCCGCGACGATGCATGGAGCAGTGTGTGTTTTTCGATTTAGGGCTTGTAGTGGATTTGGTTCGGTTCAATTGAACCGGCTGATTCGGTTGGACCGGATCGGTTCTTCGAGTCCCGAGTCAAATATTTTAAAATGGAGTCAATTTATTTTATTTAGAGACCTGTTATTTTTAATTATGTGTCGAATGTCCAATTTTAAAGAAATTAGTCAGAAGGTCAAAATTGAGTCAAACCTTTTAAATAAATTAAGTTATGTTTAATTTTAAGTTTTTAGTCAAAATTAGGGCTTCAGGATTTTAATTAGGTCAAAATCGATTTTCGGGATTTAATTTGGTCAAAATCAGTCTTTTGGTCAAAATCGGCTTTTTAGGTCAAAATTGATTTTAATTGATTTTATAGGTCAAAATCGATTTTAATAAGCCCCAATTAAATTTTTTAGAAGTCAAAATTGATTTTTATTAGTTCCTTTTGTCTTGATTTTTAAGAAATCAAAATTTAAAGAAAATAGGCAAAAATTGGAAAAAGCGGTGAACATTCATTTCATCGGTCGTTTTTAGAGCAACGTTTGGTCTAGAAGTAGCGAGCCAGGCCCCGGAATCAATCCTTGACCGTAGTAGAAAAATGTAGAAGCCCGTAAATGTATAATTAATCATATATATAGTATGTTATGTACGTAAAAGTTTTAAAGAAAATAATTAATTATCCATTAACGGGCTAATCTTTTAAATTGCATGATTTTAAGAAAATTCACGCATCATGAGATTTTATGAAACGATCAGGCATGTCTTTTTAAGTTAAAAATTCGAGGAATGGAAGTGATGTGGCAAGTCTACGATGGGAGTTAACCGGGTAGCCGGGCCCGGGGATCCCCTGTTTTTAGGAATGATTTCAGGATTTCAGAGCCTATGGATCCCGAGGTAAGGTCGGATGAAGTGGCAGTTTTCAAGAGGTGTGACATATAGGGATCCCGAGATAAGGTCGGGTGAACCACACCGCCACGTACGTTGGTTATTACGACTGATCAGTCACACTTTGCTCACATCAACTGATATGACTCTTACGCTTTCTTTCAGATTACGATATGCCATGCCTTATATGATATATGATATGTTATGATATGATTGCATGATGAAATATTTTAAGATCATGCACGCATCCATGTCTTTAATGTTATTTTAATTACAGTATGTGCTTGCATGAGATTTTATTAGTATGTACCTTGTTATGCATTATGATAGAGCATGCTGAGCCTCTAGGCTCACTAGGTTTAAATGGTGCAGGTGATGATCCTGTTGATGAGCTCATTCCGACTGGCGGTGATGACCTCTGAGCGCCGGTTGCAGCAGTACCCCGTGACCGTCCTTATGCTTCAGTATTGAGATGATACAGTTTAGATACTGGGTTTTTAACATGTTGGCTTTCAATATTCTTTTACTCGATAATTTTATGATATTGGATGTTTTTAACATTTTTAATTACTCCTTTATTTATGCTCAAAGTGTTTTGAGAAAATGATTTAGAAATATTTTAGAAGGGAACGAGCCATATTTAAAGTTTATGCTTCCGCAAATGTTTTTAAAAAAAATGCTAGAGTCTGGTTCGTTTCAGGTTTAAACTAAAACCACGAACCAGTCCGGTCCACGCAGTACTAACAGATTTCTCTTTTCAAAGTTGGTTTCTCCAAACAACGTTGCTTCGGCACACGCTTTGAATTCCCTCTTAGCATACCCAGGGTAGCTTGCGTCGAAAATTCTTAAGCACCCAACCAACCAGATCTGAGCTATTCTATGAATGGACCAGCTAGCTCTCCTTCAGATCTTATGCCAACACCCAAATAATTAAATTAATTACTCCACTAATCTTTCAGGCTTCACATGCACCATTACCACCAGCTATAGCTTTTAGTAAAGCGGTAAGCGCTCGGTCCTACAATTGGTATCAGAGCGAGGTCAGGAGTTCGAGGCTCTCAATAAGCATTTTCTATACTTCTTGGGGGTTGTTGAGTTAAGCGTGCACGAGTGAGAACAGTACTGGGATGTTGGAGAACCGTGGCGGATCCGGATCACGCCTCCCGGCGAGGCAGTGGAAGAACAAAATTGGGCCGGGAGACGATCAATAAGGTGTGACATATAGGGATCCCGAGGTAAGGTCGGGTGAACCACACCGCCACGTAAGTTGGTTATTACGACTGATCAGTCACACTTTGCTCACATCCACTGATATGACTCTTACGCTTTCTTTCAGATTACGTTATGTCATGCGTTATATGATATATGATATGATTACATGATGAAATGTTTTAAGATCATGCACGCATCCATACCTTTTACGTTATTTTAGTTACAGTATGTGCTTGCATGCGCTTTCATTAGTATATATTTTGTTATGCATTACGATAGAGCATGCTGAGCCTCTAGGCTCACTAGGTTTAAATGGTGCAGGTGATGATCCTGTTGATGAGCTCATTTCGACTGGCGGTGATGACCTCTGAGCGTCGGTTGCAGCAGTACCCCGTGACCGCCTTTATGATTCAGTCTGTTATGTTACAGTTTTAGATACTGGTTTTTAAACATGTTGGCTTTCAGTATTCTTTTTACTCGATGATTTTACGATTTTGGATGTTTGACATTTTTAAATATTCCTTTATTTAAGTTTAAAGTATTTTGAGAAAATGATTTAGAAATTGTTTTAGAATGGAACGAGCCATATTTAAAGTTTTTGTTTCCGCAAAATGTTTTTAAAAAAAATAAATTCTAGAGTCTGGTTCATTTCAGTTGGTATCAGAGCGGTGGTTCTGGTAGGGTACTTGCCTTCTGCGTGGAGCTCAGAAGTCGCACTACCAGTCTGTGAGTTTTATTATTTTTATTACTTATGTTTATTTTAGTATGCTGCATGTTCTAGCCTTGCATGAGTTTTGGCCTTAGAGTTTTAAAATTAGACTGATGGATCTATTTTGACAGATCCTGATTAAGTTTTGAATTACACAAAACCTATTATTGTGTTTCTAACAATTCTACTTAACTGTACAGATTCTAGCTATCGAAGAAGATGATGAACAGTCGAAGAATCTGTCCAGCCGATGGTTCACAATATAAAGATTCAGCAGTTGGTTTGGTGTTTATGGAATCGGCAGCTGGATTAAGTTTGGAGACGTCCAAAGTTGAATCAGCTGTTCGTAATCAGGCGAGGGACAAGTTGAACCAGCTGAAGCACAATAAATTAGCTGGAACGATGACAACCAGCTGCAAGCGCTAAAGAGCGAAGTGAACCAGCTGGTACATGTATTGAGAAGTTTGCTGGAGAAATAGATCGAAGAAGAAGATGCGCAAGTTACTGTTGACGAATCTGTTAGCAGTCGCGATTATAAGTACTGTTGATGAATCTATTGACAGTCGCTATTCAAGAAGCTACGAAGAAGCGCAAGCTGGAGCTGGAAGCTACAGTGATCAGCAGATGAAGAGTAATCAGCAGTTGAGAAGAGGTGCAAGATATGGAATCAGCTATGATGACATCAGCAGTGATGTCATCACAATCAGCAGTTGGCAATCAGCAGATGAAGAGAAGCGCAAAAGATGAAGCGACGTCGTGCTGAGGAATCAACAGATGGTTTAGGGTGAATGAAGTCATCGGTGACGTCATCACAATCAGCAGATGGTTTGAGTCCAGCAGGTAGCTTGTACATCCAGACGCAAGAGAGAAGCGACGTCGTGGAGGAGGAAATCCAGTTGCAAGCTACTGTTCACCAGCAGATGCTTTTTGGAGATAGCGATTGCAAAACGATGTCGTTTACATTAGTTGATACGACAGCGTTTTGCTCTCGCGCTAAAGATTCAGCAGATGCTCTTTGCGTTGATAACCAGTCGCAAGATCCAGTCACGAGCTTCAGTACTATGCATCCAGTCGCAAAGATCCAGATGCAAGAAAAGCAGATGTAGCGAAGCATTGCAACCAGGCGCAAAGTATCCAGTCGACAAAGATATCAGCAGAAGATGAATTCAGTCGTAGTGATTGTCGTAGTGATAAATCAGCAGCGAAGCAGTTGACGACTTCAGCAGATGCTCTTTGCGTTGATAACCAGTCGCAAGATCCAGTCACGAGCTTCAGTACTATGCATCCAGTCGCAAAGATCCAGATGCAAGAAAAGCAGATGTAGCGAAGCATTGCAACCAGGCGCAATGTATCCAGTCGACAAAGATATCAGCAGAATATGAATTCAGTCGTAGTGATTGTCGTAGTGATAAATCAGCAGCGAAGCAGTTGACGACTTACGAGAGTTGGATGTCAACTGCTGAGCTCAATTCAAATGGAGAAAACGACAAGAAGCCTGCAAAATAAAAGGACGCAAGTACTATTCCCTGTCGGTACTTTACAGAACAATTTTGAACGGGAAGAATGTTGTGTCCAACGGGATTAATTTGTACAGAGGCTATATATGCGAAGGCGACGCCATTGAAGGAGGTTGACGAGTTGACGGGTGTTCGAGATGTTGGTCACTGTGAAGCTATCGCAGAGAATAAGTCAATTGCACAGTGCACCAACAGAGGGAAAATGAAAAGAAATACGAAGCAATCGACCGCCATTAGAGAGGAGCTTTCACGAGAGTCGATTGCTAAGTTTTAATTAGCTTGTATAGAGCAGTTTCCCTAGTGTGTGAGAAACAGAGAGTTGAGAGTTTCATTGTATCATTCTCACACACCGAGATTCATTCACATCCATTTGTGAATGAATCTCGAAATCTTTTCACAACAGGTTCCCGTCCAAGCACGATGACGTAAAACTCATGTGTATGTAGTTAGTCACACAGTTGAGGCTGGTGTGCATTTGTGGAGTCTAGGAGTTCTCACAGGTGCTGGTTGTGGGATTGGGTCTGTACACTAAGTTGTAAGATCAAATCTTCTAGTGGATCCTTCCGAGGTGGAAGAAGGGGAGATGTAGGACATTGAGGTCCGAACTTCCAGAAACAAATATTGTGTATCGTGTTCTTTATTCATTCATCATTCATTTTATTTAGCATACTCACGCATAACAGTTTTCAGCACTTAGCATCTTAGCATTGCACACACAGTTAGCACACAAGCACTTGCAAAGTCTCGAACAGATTTATGTTGTACAGAAATCTGTTTGAGTTGTTTTAAAATATTAGGATTCAGTTCTGGTATTTTCCACATGATTTTTAAATCATACCAGATCTGTCTCCGGTGCTCTTCTTCTGGTGAGTTTTTAAATGTTCAAGAACAACGAGCTATTGCAGCTCCAGTCAGAGCGACCCGGGAATGTCGCATGAAGAAGAAGTCGCAGAGAGGTTCCGCAAGCAGGGACCGAAGGAGTTTGCAGGTACCATCGATCCACTGGTTGCTTAGCAGTGGATTCGATCCATGGAGACTATCTACGACTACATGGGTCTAGTGGACGCTGACAGGGTCCGTTGTGCTATTTTCATGCTGAAGGGAGACACTGCTCTTTGGTGGAAGGGCACGGTAGTTGGACTGTATCTGGAGAGCCTATCTTGGTGCGAGTTCAAGAAAGTCTTTTATGAGAAATATTTTCCTGTAGATGCCCGGAGCCAGCTGATTCGGGAGTTTATGAGTCTCCGTAAGGGAGACAAGTCTGTTGCAGAGTATGTTCAGCAGTTTGAGCGAGGATGCCCCTTTGTACCCGCGATTGCTACCGTGGAGAGTGAGAAGGTGAGGCAGTTTACTGATGGACTGCGACCTGACATCCGCCACTATGTCAACATGGCGGACGTGGAGACCTATATGGCGGCAGTGAACAGGGCTTACCGGTCCGAGAGGGGCCGGAAGGATATGAGGGAGGACTATCAGAGGAAGAGACAGATGCAGCAGCCCGCCAGGGGCCAGTCTTCGCATCCACCAGTGAAGAGACCTTTTCAGGGGCCTTCTAAGGGCCCATCTCAGCAGAGCCAGCAGCAGCAGCAGAGGCCACAGGGCCCACAGAGGCCGCAGCAGCAGGGGGCCAGCGCCCCTAGACCTGGGGAGTATCCAGCGTGCAAGAAGTGCAACAAGCAGCATCTAGGACCTTGCATGGTGGGGACTGACAAGTTCTATCACTGCGAGTAGCCAGGGCATATCTCTTGGAACTGCCCTAAGAAGAGTCAAGCCACTGGTCGCGTGTTTGTGATGCAGGCTGAGGCAGCAGATCCGGACACGACATTGCTTACTGGTATTCCGCTTTAGATTTCCGTACCTTGTTATGCGCTATCTGAGTATTTTGGGAATTGCATGCTAGATAGAGCACTGCTAGGAAACTTGTGCCTTAGTTGCTAAGTGAACATAGGTGGGAACTATAAGACTCCTAGGACTTGCTGTGAGGACTTTGACGGATAGGACTAGCGAACCTAAAATGGTTTTAGGTGTCTAATCTACTTTTGGGCTTTTAGTATGATCGTAAACGCGTACCTGTGTGACGTTCTGTTTCAGGCGAGATTCGTGTGCATGGGGTCACTACACTCGCTTTCCTAGACTCAGGGGCGACCCACTCGTTTATTTCGAGTGCATTCACACAGAGGATGGGGATTATTTCGGAGAGCATGGGGGTAGCTCTCGTCGTGACGGTTCTGTCAGGAGAGGAGTTTACGATGACCAGCGTCATGCAGGGTCTGACGATGACATTTCACGATCACGCAGTTAGAGCAGATTTGGTCGTTTTGCCGATGACAGGATTTGACCTCATCCTAGGCATGGATTGGCTGTCAGAGTCGAAGCAATGATTGATTTTCAGAGGCGGACAGTTTCTATCAGACCTGCAGGGCAGGAGGCTTTCTTATTTGAGGCAACTAGGAGGCCGCGGAAGCCCAGATTTATATCTTTTCTTCAGGCCAGGAAGCTAGTTGAGCATGGGTGTCAGGCCTTCTTGGCCAGCGTTACCGCTTCTGGAGATTCAGCAGGCCCTTCACTAGCTGATGTGGAGGTAGTCAGAGACTATGCAGATGTATTCCCTGATGATGTAGTGGGAGTTCCACCGGAGCGAGAGGTGGAGTTTTCTATCGAGTTGATGCCAGGGAAAATGCCTATCTCTAAGGCGCCTTATCGATTGGCTCCTATCGAGATGAAGGAGCTTAAGGAGCAGATACAGGAGTTGCTTGATAAGGGGTTCATTCGCCCTAGCTTTTCTCCATGGGGCGC
>KQ987406.1:2148-18786 GCA_001598015.1 Dorcoceras hygrometricum
AGGGATACAGCTAGCCGTGGGCCCACAACCATTGTGGCTCCGGAATCACAATTCCGGACTTGCCCATCGGATCATGGTAAGAGCGTCTAGCAACATCTCCCCATGATCCCCTAGGTATCACTGATAGTGCCTGCAAGAACTAGTTGGTCGTGGTTAGCGTACAGTACGGTCCTTTCAGTCCATATATCCCGATTAGATCAACGACCATTGGTAAATCGAGAGTCGTTAGAGATCCGATAGCTATGCATATATCTTGAAGATCGAATAGTGACATCGCGAGTGTAACTAGGTAAACCCATTTACCTAAAACACTTCTAGTACTCTGGCCAGAGATTATACACTATTATCCCCACAGATAGCATAGGATATCCACTCATGTCTGCGAGCGGTGAATCCTCGACAACGATGCATCGACTCCTACATGCATCGGGGTCTCACCCAATCCCACCGCCTAACGACCCCAAGTGAGTCGGCAAACGGGTCAAAGTGAGATGCCTATCATGTAGAGTCTCAATGACGTTTCGAGTCGTGAGGACTAATCAGTACAACCAAGACCTCAGACTTATCCACTCCACAAATGGTAACCACTTGGAAAGTCCGAACGAGGGTAGTTCGATAGATCACCAGGTCACTATCTATCTGCATGCTCAGAACATCACATGTTCCCTACCAATGAAACATGGTACTTCGCATCGCAGATACTAGTCTCGAGCTCAGGCGGCCTTATCCTCATTTTGACGGCCCAACGACTAGGAACTAATTCAGAATACACAGTGACTATTAGATGTGTTTCATGATAGCCGTCATACCCACTATCACATCTAACATACACTATAGTGCATTCTAGGTTTTTACTCAACACAATTGTTAATCATCATACAACACAATGAAAGTAAAGAATGCCATAAATAAATGCGAATATCATATATAAATATTGTCATATACAAGAGTCTATAAACCCACACGCCACAAGTTGGCTAGTTGGGCATCTACTCTAACAACGGGAACGTCACTGAGCTGAACACGGGAAGAAGAAGACGCATCCAAAGCGTAGATCATAAAGCCAGCATTACCCAAAGACAACAAGCTAAACATCTGCATCGCTGAGACTAGGGGAATCTTCGATCTAGAGTCCTGGCCGTAGAAGTCCCACTTCTCGCCAGACAAAGGCCTAAAGCGCACAATTCCATGGAAACAGTCCACAGAGGCCCTATAGTTGGACAGCACATCCATCCCAACTATGCAATCAAAATCCCACAATATCAAACAAATCAAACACGCCACCAACACATGCTCACCAAACCGCAACACACCATCCAACAAAACATCCTGGGAGAACAAGCTCACACCGCAGGGGTAGACACGGAAACAGCATCGCGCAACAAAATGGTACACAGACCATGCTCAAAAACAAACGAATCAGAAATAAACGAATGCGATGCACCGGTGTCAAACAACACACGCGCAGGAAAATAAAAAACAAGGCAAGTACCTGCGATCACCCGACTCGGTGTCTCCTCTATTAGATGTGTTTCATGATAGCCGTCATACCCACTATCACATCTAACATACACTATAGGGCATTCTAGGTCTTTACTCAACGCAATTGTTAATCAGCATACAACACAATGAAAGTAAAGAATGCCATAAATAAATGCGAATATCATATATAAAGATTGTCATATACAAGAGTCTATAAACCCACACGCCACAAGTTGGCTAGTTGGGCATCTACTCTAACAACGGGAACATCACTGAGCTGAACACGGGAAGAAGAAGACGCATCCAAAGCGTAGATCATAAAGCCAGCATTACCCAAAGAAAACAAGCTAAACATCTGCATCGCTGAGACTAGGGGAATCTTCGATCTAGAGTCCTGGCCGTAGAAGTCCCATTTCTCGCCAGACAAAGGTCTAAAGCGCACAATTCCATGGAAACAGTCCACAGAGGCCCTATAGTTGGACAACACATCCATCCCAACTATGCAATCAAAACCCCAAAGCATCAAACGGATCAAGTACGCTAACAGGACATGCTCACCAAACCGCAACACACCATCCAACAAAACCTCCTGGGAGAACAAGCTCACACCGCCAGGGGTAGACACGGAAATAGCATCACGCAACGAAATGGTACACAGACCATGCTCAACAACAAACGAATCAGAAATAAAAGAATGTGATGCACCGGTGTCAAACAACACACGCGCAGGAAAATAAAAAACCAAGGCAAGTACCTGCGATCACCCGACTCGGTGTCTCCTCGGCCTGCTCCCTAGTGATGGCGTTAACCTGAGCATGCTGGGGTCCAGAGAAGAAAGGCTGAGACGACTGTCCGAACCGCGACGGACCAGGCTGCTGAAAAGGCCTAAACTGAGTCTCACCCAATTGGGGCTGCGGAAACTGAGTGGAACGACCGCTAGACTGACCTCCACGATCCTGAGGCTGGGCCGCGTTCTGCTGTGATCCAGCTGATGGACACACTCTCGCAAAATGCCCGTACTGACCACAAAGATTGCGTTATTGTTGTTGTATTGCTATACTGCGTTGTTATTGGCTGATAACTGCGTTTGGTTGTTTTACAAACTGGGATATATTTTGAGTATCGCACTATTTTAAATTATATCGCCGTCAGGCCAAAATCGAAAATTTTACCCGTTTTTTGATAGCTTCCGCATGTGTTTATCTGTTGTGAGCACGAGGCCTGACACATACGCCAAAAGAGAAGAAAACAACCGAGCATACTCTCGCACAGACATCATACCTTGCTCCAAATGATCGAACTCTCGCTCACGAGCATTCACGTACGACTCTGGGACGTACTCCTAGCGAAAGGCAACGCAAAAACTGTCCCAAGTAATCTCCACACCGGTCTCCTCCAGAGTCCTTGAAGCGCCTCGCCACCAGCGCTCTGCACCCTTCCTCAGCTGAAAGGTCGCAAATCTCAAACGAAGCACATCATCGTACTGAACACGATCGAACAAACCAGTGATGTTCCGTAGCCACGAATCCGCATCCTCACTAGAATCGTCACCGTTAAAGATCTGGGGACTCATCCTTTGGAACCTAGCCATCACAATCTCCATACTCTCTACACGGGTAGCCAAATCGTCAAACTCATCCTCCGACCCCGAGAAGGAATACTACGCTGATCCTCATTCCGCCCTTCCGATTCCTGAAACTTCCCCCCACCTCTAGCTCTACGTCTAGGCGGCATCTACGAAGGCACTAAACAGGATAAGGTAACACAGAACAAGTACATCATAGAAATCACATAACACAACAATATGCAGCACATAAGCACATAGTCAAGCACAAACAACACACACACATTTTGCCTAGACTCGAGTGTGATCAAAGAAAGTTAGCTTATCCCAGCTTAAGCTCTGATACCAACAATGTCAGGCCTCGTGCTCTAAACAGAGTAAAAACATACAAACACATGCGGAAGCTACTAAAGAGTGGGTAAAATTTTCGCTTTTGGCCTGACGAGTTAAAACAATATAATTTAAAATAGCACGATACTTAAAATAGAATCCCAGTTTACGAAAATCAACACAACAATAACAGTATAGCATAAAACAAGTATCGGACTCCAACAATCAAATACACCAACGAAGGACAGGGCATCCCCCTGGCTAAGAATACTGGTACATATAAATATGCTATACGCTACTGGGATACTCAACCACCTCCTGGGGCACCACCAGCTGGGTTAAAACCATGACCAGCTGTAAAACCTGGGTTTCCTGAAAACAACACAACAAGGAAAACAACCAAGCCCCAGAGGGACATGGGGTCAAACCCCAGTACGGAGAGAAACTATAAAACAGCAGTAAACAACAAGAATAAAATGCAGATGCTATGCATGAGAAAGGAGACAACAGCTCAACGGAAACTCCAACAGAATATGTGGCCACGGTGAGTGTAGGACATGTGGGTGCTACCCACTCACCCCTACTCGCCCACCCTTACCAGATGCATCAACACCCAACCTATGAACTGTGGTAGCTAGCCACTCGACGCATAGGGGAAATTGAGAGTGCGGAATCACCGATCGCCCTCGCATCCTGGTAAGAAAACAAAGAAGCAACAACGAAACAAGGCAATGGCTGCCACAACTGAAATGGAATGTCATGCGTGTATGCAACATGCTGGAACACAAGCATATAAACATATGCAACACAGCAATTAAACACAATAAGCATACACAGTCCACAACCAGGACAACAACCAAGCACGGCAATCCAACACAGCCATCTCGCAATTCATCCAAGCCAAGTTCCACGCTGAATTTCAAGATCAAGATCCGTACCTTATATTTCTGTGAAATAATTTCCACAATACTAGGCCTGAGAAATCTGATTCCAACCTATTAAACATACGCAAGATACAGGGAATCATCAACAACAACTCACGGCCAACCACAGCAAACACAGCTGGGAGTTCCATGCTCAACCAGCAACTAACACCCTAATACAACTCAACAGGGAGCTAAATCACAGCTAGGAAACGAGATCTCAAAACTAAAACCGAAGGCTACCTGCGCGCACAAACACACTGGCGAAGATAGCAGCTGCGCGATCTCACTCCAGCGAACTATAGACTCCGAAAATAGTATAGGGTGAAAGATCTTTCCAAGAGGAGTCCAACGCTACCTCAAGCGAAAGAAACGATGGCCGGAAGCGACGGGAAATTACCGAAGAAGCTCACGGTAAACAGTAGCCGAGGGTTTGAGAAACAGAGAACAAAATCGGGAAATATTTCTCTAAGTATGGGATCTGGTGGAATACAACGAAGCCAAGCCTTGCTCCTTAAATAAGCGCGAGAAATCTGTTTAATTATTCCACTGACAGAAACAGATCCCACCAGAAACGCTCTCTCGTGCTAAACAACGCTCAAACCCCGAAACGACGTCGCTCAAGACACGTCAGCAAATCTGGTCGAAGCAACACACTACAACGGATCCCATGCTACGTCATCAATCTGGTCATTCAAACGCTAAACTCGCAATACATATCTCTCCCTCAAGCGTTCACCAAAACGACGCCGTTGCAACTTATCCAAACCAATCAGGTCATCAATCAATCTGTCAATCAGGCTCAATATGCATGCATGTATGCCAATCAATATTCAATTCAAAATGCATACTATTCAATTCAAATGCATAAAATTCACAGTACATGAAACAAGACATATAATCAATCAATTCATTATGCTTGCCTCACGTAAACACATAACAACAATTCATAACCCGAATTATAGCCATGATCAAAGCTGTTACGAACTGCTCAATTCGTACCTCAAACTTCACAATCTACCTCAACAAATTCGCACAAGGCACGGCAGAACCCACGGCCTGAGAAAACAGATTTCTCCTGATTCGAAATTCACGGCAGAAGGCTTCAAGGAGCTGAAATCTGTACAAAGTAGCTAATATCTTAGCTCAAATCAACCACAATTCTGAACCTCAAAGCATTATAGCCTATGGTCGAAATTCTGGATTCACAACCTAAGCTATACAAGTTCTACCGAAGCTTAAACCGCAAGATCTACTCACCAAAAAGGCTCGAAAAGAGCTAAGGGATACGCGGTCAGATTTCTCCAGAAATCTTCGAACACCAGCAGCTTCACGCTCTCTTCCTCAAGTCGTTAAACAGCCTCAAATGGGTAGCAATCGGAAGAGCTAGACGAGGGGAATTCAGCGCCACCAAAATCATCTAAACAAAGGCTGGAAACGATGGAAATCTAACGGAGAAATGTTCGAATGAACAGTATCGGTCGAGGGTTTCAACAGAGATGAGGATAAGAAATATCGGGTTCAGAATAATTCTAAGTGTCGATCACCACTTACCTATATATATATCTCAATCCAACCGCTGATGCTCTACAATCATCAATCCTCAAAACAGTAGGTGTCTCACAACAGACACCAGTCGTTGATCACAAAATAACCAGACGACGAGAATAGAAATCTGCCAACAGAAACCAGCAGCAGCTTCCAGTCGTTGCATTCCCAAAGGAACATTCAAAATGACACCGTTCCAACTAAACAAAACGACGCCGCAGCGCTCCACCAGCTGACAACAGATTCCTCTTGCGAAGCAACCAAAAGCTGGTAACAGATTCCTTTCAAAAACCACCAGCGACTGGTTACGCGAAAAAAATCAAAACGACGACGTAGAGGACACGTCATCTTATCTGTCAACAGATTTCTTCAACAATGTGGAGCTCACAACAGCAACAGCAACGCACACAACGAGCGCTAATCAAAACGGCAACACTTCGCACACGTCAGCAAATCTGATCAAAGCGCTACTCTACAACAGATCCATTCAAATCCAATACGACGTCGTGTAACCTACGTCATCATATCTGATGAACTAACGCCCAAAACAGCGATCGCTAACGCTAAACCAAAATGACGGCGTTTTGCACCCGCTCCAGGATCTCGCTATTAACAGATATCACCAAGCGTTACCACAGTGAAACGACGATGCATCACCCCTTTCGCTACAGTAACTATCTGAATTGTGCAACTACTGCCAACATCAACCACTTCAATCTTCGCATCCGCGCACTTGCTGCCAACATCAACCTCTTCGGGCGCTCCAATGCATAGCGAAACGGCAGCGTTTTACTAATACGTCCTCATCAACTGATAACAGATTTCACTAACTAAAATCTGATTCCTCACATTTATACAACCATTTGTACAAACCCACTCTCACAACCAGTAGCCACGATAACTCTTAGCAAACACCAACGAAACACAGACCCGCGATCTGGTTCGTACTACACCAATCACAGCTCTAAGCTGGTTGTGCTACACTAGCACTTCGACACTCTTTGTTTATGCTTTACAATTATAGCTCAATACTACAAAGTGTGTGAATAGAAGAGTCTGTGACACAGAAAAGGAAATCACAATCTTTGCGTGTGTCACTTGTATAAGCTGGTTCAATATGAACTCTGCTTCTGTGAAGAACTGGTTAGCTTCTGTATGTTCAATGATTTTGTTGTATGCGGTAACCCCTTCATAGCTTCTCTTCTCCTCTATATATACTCTCTGATGCAACGGTAATAAATGTTACCAGTAGACACGTTGTATGCATCCAAATTGAATTTCCTGCGACGCCTTAAATGCTTGTACGATGAAAGTACATCTTCATTAAATGCATTACCCTTTTTAGCAATTCTACGCCATCTTCAGTTTGTACCATATCTCTGCGTATCTGGTTTTGGCTTAGAGTAGTTCCAACGACTACAAATCACTGTAGAGATGTCAAGTGTCTTGTTTCTGACTGTACGTATCTTTAGACATTTCGAAATTCAATTTGCTTATGTCGTTCTGTACTCAGCTGGTTTGCGTTGCCCTGTGCCAAGCTGATTTTTCCGTTCTGTTTTCTGAGTACTGAACTGGTATCTTCCTTGTCTTAGCATTCAGCTAGTTCAGTATCCTGATCTGGTTCCTGTTAGTTCCAACATCCAGCTGGTTTTTTAAAACCATTGTGTCTTAGGGTTCCGAGCTGGTTTGACTTTAGCCAGCTTTGACCAAGACACGCTGAGCTGGTCTTTCCTTGACCAGCTTGACTCCGCTTCGATCTAATTTCTACGTCCAACATAGTAGGTTTCGTCCAGATCTTGTCACTTTGGTTCGAATGATCTCTTTTACGGATACCATTTCTAGTTCATTTTTCATCACCAAAACTTCTGAAATTTATCCTAACAGATTTCAGAGAGCTGGGCACGAAGAGTATTGAGGCCCTCCTGTGTTTCCAAACAGAATGAAGTCACTTCTTGAGACAGAACAGCCTTTTGAACCTGTACCTCCCGCTGGACGTCATTTATTAAAGCTCGAAATACCATTTCCTGACGGGTGGTAGATTGTGCAAAAGCGAGATCGAGTTTGGTAATCTTTTGTGAAAATTCAGATTTGAGCTCCTCTACACGGTCTCGAGTCTGCACCTGCTCTAATTGAATCTGATCAATAGATGCTCGGAGCTGTGCAGTGGCCTCTATGAAGTATGGCGATGGAAAAGCAACAGTAGGCATGTGAATCTGAGAAATGTCATCTGAAAAGTGCACATTGGAATCGCTGGAAGAAGAACTGGATGAAGTCGAACTAGAAGAACTCTCGGAGCTATCTGAGCTTGAACTAACTGAAATTTGATGTATAAAGAAAACTATAAAACCTTCAGCACTCTGACCGTGCTGAATAGCATCAAAAATTCCCGTAGGAACTGTCTTCGTATCCAACTCTGTATCTATAACAATTATATCTCCACACGTATTGTATGTTGATCCTACTGGCTGAAGATGTCCAAAAAGTGAAAACTGAACTACATCTGTACAAATCTCAGCCCAGTTCCTTTGAACAAGAGCAGAGTAAGGTCTTCGAGAATCAAGATCTTGGACTGGTTCAATAAAAACACAAATAGGGGCAAACACATCCACAAATGGCCTCTAAGGTAGCTGCTTCCTTCGTTTTGAAATTCGTTGCATAGCTAACCTTGCAGGTTTTGGATCTGCACCCTCCACAACTTTCCAATATCCGTCAATAAAGATTAAAGGCCTTACCCAGCTGGTAGAGTTAACGATCGTATAAAACAGATTGAGGAAGATGGTCGTGTCCACTCCAGCTTATGTTGCCTCAGTTGCTCCATCAATTTTATCAAAGCAAGGCGATGAGCGTCTGAAAGCAAACCCAAAATATGAAGATAAATAGCAGATGTGGGCATGTAGAATTCAAAATTGCTGCACCTAGCCTCCAAAAATTTGCGGATCAACATCTCTTTGTACTTGTCTATTATATACAATCGCCTCTGAACACCTATTTGTAACGAATCAGTTTCTGCCCATGTCAATAGCTGGTCTTCTTTGGCTGCCAAATCTAAAACTGAATTCAGTGCTGCTAAACCACAAATACTGAATGAATTAAAGAAAGAAATTATTTCCTCTATAACGGCGTCTCTCATCTGTACAAGAAATTCTATATCTCCATAAATCAAAGTGAAAAATTTCCTTAGCCGTATTGCCCTTGATTTCATCCACAAGGGGAGCCTTCCCCTTGTCCATAGGGTCAATCTTTGGAATGGTGGCCTTGTACCAGTCCACTTCCTTTATTCTATTCTGTGACCAAAAGTATTCTTTGTTGGCTCTTCAGCTAACATAGATGGAAGCATCATATCTTCCAGAATCTGCCTCAAAATATCGTCAATAGCCATCGACTCCTCATCAGACATAGATGTCTCAGTAAGCTTCAGAACCTTGGTCAAGGGTTCTGTGTCTTCAGAGTCAATAGCCTCCTCATCTGCTTCCTTCTCAACTGACTTCTCATTGGTCTACTTCTCAACTGTCTCCATCTCTGCTGTCTCCATTTCAGTTTCCTCCTCATCTGACTCTTCTTGCAAAATCAATTTCCTTTATGGTGCTTGGCATCTTTGAGCGCTAGGGCTCTCAGCTGGTACAAGAGATATCGACTCAGCATCTTGTACCACTAGTGCAATAGATAAATCCTTTTCATTGGGAGCGACTCTCCCAACAGTTGTCCTCTTCTTCTTTGCAAACTGGCTCAGCATTAGGAGTTGGTCTCCTCTTCACTGCTTCCTTAACCACCTTCTCCATCGCTGGATCATCCGACACCTCTTCAGCAGTTGTTTACACAGATTTGTTTTTAGCAACGTAAGTGCCAACAGTCTTGACAGTAAGGATCTTCAGAGGTGGGAAAGTCTTTGACTCTCCCAGAGTCAAATCTGGGGCTCCCTGTAGTAGAACACAGATTTGAGCTGCGAACCCCTTGGCTTGCTTCGAAGATGGAGTCACCATATCCTTCAGAATTTTGAACAAAAATCTGCTCCAATTTATCTTTATGCTTCCGTATATAGCTTTCATAAGCAGAAACCTCTCGTGGGTAACTGCATCAAAAGATCTATCCTTGGCCGTAACTGTCTTGGCCATAATATCATTCAACAAACGAAACTCCACTTTCATCTCCTTCTTCTTGCACGAAGTCTTAATCAGATCCCCAGTCGTAGAAATGATTTCCTTGCCTCATTTATCAAATCCTTAGGAAACTCATCCACAATTGTCAGCCCTTCAGAAGGTAGCTCAAACACACCAGCAAACTGCTCTTCAAAAATTTCAACAAACTTTCCTTGTACCGAGCTTATCACAGCATTTCCTCGCACAAAGGCATTTCCAAAGAAGTTCTCCAAATCTTGTTCATAGATAACAACAGAACAACCCAGAAACCCATGGAGTCCAGAATATTCTAGGGATTTGAACATTGAAACCATTCCTTCATCAGAGAGACTCAAGACTGAGTCAAAGTTAACTTGAAGAGAGTTCCGAATGAGTGAAGCGGCCATTGCAGTAGATTGATCGAAGAAAAACGCTGAGGAATGAGATATCTGCAAACAAAGATCACTGAAAGCACGAGAGTAACATTTTACAATGTAAGTGTTAGAAGAAATAACATAGACGTGTAAAAGAGAGAGGAATACAAAAAGGTACGAGTAAACAGTGTGGATGTGACGTTTCGCATCATGACAACACACGTGTCAATCATCAGATGGCGCAATCATAATTTGAAAAGGTTTTTGAAATTTTAACCCGTACGATTAAAAGTAAAAATAGAAGCGCCATTTTGAATTCATCACAACCGTTGATCATTTTAGTATGTCAGCTAGGGTAATTTCAGATCAGATCACATATAATTATCAGCTGAATATAAGCGTAAGCTGAATAGATTCAGATCACACGTATTAAGCTGACTCAGCACTTATTAACTCTGATCTGTCGTTCCCCCTAAAGCTGAGGTTCTCCCAAAGCTGAAGTTCACCAAAACTGAGGTTCCTCGTTGTTCCCCCTGAACAGAAGACCCAAAGCTAAGGTTCACCAAAGCTGTTCAACCTGCAAAATCTCGCACAACAATAGATTAAGGCTATTCTAAGATACCAAGAATATTTCAAAAATATGAAAACTTAGCGTCTGGTAGAGGCTTCGTGAAGATATCATCAACTTGCTGATCTGTTGATACATACTCCAGTCGGACGTCCTTCTTAACAACGTGATCTCCTATGAAGTGATGCCTTATATCTCTGTGCTTTGTTCTTCAATGCAGCACATGGTTCTGAGTGATGGCTATCGTACTGGTATTGTCACAGAAAATAGGAGCTTCAGAAGCATCAATGCCATAGTCTTTAAGCTGGTGTTGAATCCATAAGATCTGAGCACAGCAGCTTCCAGCTGCTAAATACTCTGCTTTAGTTGTTGACGTAGCAATAGATGTTTGCTTCTTACTAAACCAGGAAATCAGTCGATCTCCCAAAAATTGACACGTACCACTTGTGCTTCGCCTATCAATCCTACAACCTGCGTAATCTGCATCACTATAACCGATTAGTTGAAAACTGGAGTCTTTGGGATACCAAAGACCCACATGGGGAGTTCCTTTAAGATATTTTAAAATTCGTTTTACTGCAATATAATGCGATTGTTTAGGCTCAACTTAGAATCTATCATACATACATACATCAAACATGATGTCTGGTATGCTAGCAGTCAAGTAAAGCAATGAGCCAATAATACCGCGATACAAAGATACCTCAATTGCAGTTCCAACTTCATCTTTATCCAGTTTGATTGAAGCACTCATCGGGGTAGCTGCTGCTAAACTATTCTCCATTCCAGATTTCTTCAGTAGTTCTTTCGTGTACTTAGCTTGATTGATGAAAATTCCATTTTCAAGCTGTCTAACTTGTAAGCCTAGAAAGAACGTCAGCTCTCCCATCATGTTCATCTCAAATTTTTCCTGCATCAGTTTAGAAAATCTCTGGCACAATTTGGGGTTAGTTGACCCAAAAATAACATCAACAACATAAATTTGTACCAACAGAACATGATCATTTTTTACAATTTTAAATAACGTCTTATCAACTGTGCCTATTACAAAGTCATGATCAATAAAGAATTTAGAATCAAGCTCTGGGTTCTTGTTTCAACCCATATAGAGCTTTATCCAGTTTGTAGACGTGATCTGGATATGAATGATTGACGAAGCCAGGAGGTTGTGCAACATACACTTCCTCAATCAATATGCCATTTAAAAAGGCACTATTTACATCCATTTGAAAGACTTTGAAGTCTTTGTATGCAGCATATGCAAGAAACATACGAATGGCCTTTAATCTGGCTACGGGAGCAAAGGTTTCATCAAAATCTATTCCTTCTAGTTGTCTAAAACCTTGAGCTACTAGCCTAGACTTATTTCTAATAACAACACCATCCTCGTTCAGTTTGTTCCTAAAGACCCATTTAGTTCCTATCACTGAATGATTAGTAGGTCGAGGAACTAACTGCCATACATTGTTTCTCTTAAATTGGCTAAGTTCATCTTGCTTAGCATCTATCCAGCTTGGGTCTGCTAAGACTTCTTCTATCAGCTTAGGTTCTATATGATAAATGAATGCTGAATTGAAGTACATGCATAAGCTGGCCTCGTGTGCGAACAGGATAATGTACATTACCTATGATCTGCTCAGGTGGATGATTTCTATTCCACCGAAGTTCAGATCCAATTGGATTTGTTCCCTGTTCAGCTTGGATTTCTGGCTGTGTGTCTTAATCTTGAACACTTGGTGTATCCGAAGCTGGTCTGGATACCACTTGATGGATTGTATGATCAGCTCGTGCATCATCTTGTGAAATAGTCGGTTCATCTCCTGCAGCTGGCACACTGGTTGTGATCTATTCCTGCACTTGGTCAACATTATTCAAATCAATGACTTCTATGTTACCTGTCAGATCAGCTTGCGCATTAGTGATGTCATATTTTGGTGTGTCCAGTGCTTGCTGTCTATCAGCTGAATATCCAATTTGTGGCACGTCATCACTCGAGTCGTCTAAGCTGCTTGACTCCAGATGTGTACACAAGTCATTTAAGCTCGCGGTTGAATTTGATCGAAAACTGGTTTCGTCGAACACGACGTGAGCTGATTATTCAACCGTCAAGCTCCGGTTGTTAAACACTCTATAAGCTTTGCTCACGGATGAGTATCCAAGGAATATACCTGCATCAGATTATTATTAATCATCGATCTGTTTTGAGTGTAGCAAACTGTGCTAACTGCTTCAGCCCAAAATTTTTGAGAAATTCCGGAACCAGCAATCATAGTTCTAGCAGCCTCTTTTAAAGTACGATTTCTCCTCTCATCTAACCCGTTCTGCTGAGGAGTTCTAGCTGCTGAAAGCTCATGCTTTATTCCAATATCTTCCAGATAAGAGGATAGATTTTTATTTAAAAACTCAGTACCTCAATGTCGGAATCAGCAATCATAGTTTGAGCATCTTATTTTAAAGTGCGATTTATCATCTCAGCTAACTCGTTCTGCTGAGGAGTTATAGCTGCTGAAAGCTCATGCTTTATTCCAATATCTTCCAGATAAGAGGATAGTTTTTGATTTAAAAACTCAGTACCTCTATCACTACTTATCCGGTTGACAGTACAAGATTTATCATTTTGTAAACGTTTTAAAAGTTTTATCAGCTGGTCAGCGATTTGATCCTTTGATTTTAAAAATACCACCCATGTAAATTTTGAAAAATCGTCAACAACAACTAGGGTGTATTTTGTTCCCCCTAAGCTGGCTACGGGTATTGGACCAAAACAATCCATATGTAAGAGTTCCAAGCTTCGGGCAGAACTATTTACCGCATTTATTTTTGAAAGTAGAACGAATATATTTTCCCAGCTAGCATGCTGAACAAATCTTGTCTTTTGAAAAATTTATTTTGGGAAAACCAGAAACCAAATCAAGCTTACTCAAATTGGCAAGTGTTTGGAAATTCAGATGATTCATTCTCTGGTGCCACAGCCAGCTCTTGGAAGATTCAGCTGCTAGGCAAATCTGTTCAGATCCCAGATGCTCTGACCAGTTCACTGTGTAGGTATTCCCCGATCTGTTTCATACTAATACTGTCAGACCATCTTGGATTCTGAACTGCGCATGTGTGATTTTGAAAGTTAACTGTGTCACCATTGTCACACAGCTGACTTATGCTAATAAGATTATAACACAGATTTTCAACTAGAATCACATCATTAATTGAAAGATTACCATGGGTAAGCTTACCCTTACCCACAGTGTTACCGTGTGAGTTGTCACCAAAGACAATTCTTGGTCCTTTGTGTGGCGTCAGATCTGATAACAGCTTTGGATTTCCAGTCATGTGCCTCGCACACCCGCTATCCAGATACCATTTGTTTAAGTCCTCCGAAGCTGTGTATCTGTTATCCTGCAATCACAAAAATAAACTTTTGGTGCCCAATTTCACTTGGGTCCAGATCGGATTACTCCTTTCGGGACCCATACTTGAATTATCTTAACAGTTTTCCCAGTATGGATGTCCACAAGGGTTCGTGCTGAATTCTTGTGTGATCTGTTGAGCATTGGTTTTGTACTTTGACCATTCAGATCACGCTTGGGCTGAACCTTTTCCCATTTAGCTTTCGCTGAACCACGCCTTTGCTGGTTCGGAACAAACGACTTAGGTACAGCTTTTCGACTTATCCTTCTCAATTCTGTTTGTTAGCCAGCTGGGCTTACAGTTCTCAGGCTTGATATAACCAATACCGTTTTTCCCTTATGGTTCAGTTGTCCAGTGAACTGATCATCGTACTTGACCGACTCACAAACATCATGTATCACACTGGTTTTGACAAAATTCATTTTCTTGAATTTGTCACCAGACAGATCTGATTGAGTACATGTTTCCTCAGAGCTGCTTTCACCAAAGCTGAAACCTAAGCAAGATTTGTCATTTAATGGCTTCTAGGGTCTCATGCAGCTTACTCAAGGAAACTGAAGACTTAGTCCAGGAACGCATCACATGATTTAATCTTTCATTTTCAGATGAGAGCTCATAGGACTTTGCTCTCAAATAATCATTCTCAATTTTCAGCTTACTCAACTCAGTTTGTAAACTGTCAGATTTCCCAAGCTGAGCAGTGCTTGGTTCAGCTGAACTATTTTTCAAACCATTGTTTTTAGCTTTAATTTCCTCGAATGTCTGAGACAGATTTCTGTACTCATGGACCATTTCATTAAGTGCTTTGATGAGGTCCTCTCATGTAAATTACGATTAGAGAAGTCGAATACCTCATCATCAGTAGTTTGGTTGGCCATCAAGCAGTGGAATTCTTCCATCTCACTCTCACTCGATGAGCTACTTGATGTTGATTCAGAATCTGAGTCCGCCCAATTTCTGTTTCTCTCCTCAGCAACAAGTACCTTCCGATCATTCTTTTTATTGGGCCTATTAGCAATTCTGTTTCTTCTTTTCTCTGTGGACCGCTTGTCATCTTTCTTAGGCTTCTTGCAATCAGCTGCAAAATACCCTGGTTTGCCACAGTTATAACAATTTTGATCAGTAGAAATCATTTTAGATTTATGAGCATTGTTATAATTAAAAGAAGTGTTTTGAGTTCTTCTCATAAATTTCCCAAAATTCTTTACGAAGAGGGACATGGTGTCATTGCTTATTTGCTCTGCTGTCTTGCTAGGTGAGCTCTGTTCTGACACTGTAGCAGCAAGAGACTTTGTGGGTTGTGAGGTTGATGGCTCAGCCTCTGACCTGACAGTCTCTCCTCTCATTTTGATAGATTCATACTTCTGCTCGGGCAACCGTCACCTTGTTCTCTTTGTTTCATCGTTGCCTTTGTAGAGCTGAGTTAGCTTCTCCCAGATCTCTTTTGGCCATAGCGCAGGTCTTTATCTTGCTGAACATGTTTTTTTCCAACGTCTTGTATAGTATGTCCTTTGCTATGTTGTCCAGGTTGGCTTTCTTTTTATCTTCTGGTGTGTACTCCAGTCTGGTCTTCTCTATCCACTGAGGAGCACCAGCAGTGATAGCCATCGCCGTGTTTTATGGGTCCATCTGTTATGACAAACCACATGTTATCATCCTGAGCGGCTAGATGGGCTTGCATCCTGATCTTCCAATCATCGTACTCCTCCTTAGAAAAACTAGGAATTTTGTTATGAGAAGTAGACATATTGAATATAAGCACAGAAGATCAAACTGTTCAACAACTGAGATGACAAGGCTCTGATACCAATTGATAGGATCAATAGGATCTAAAATAGTAATAAAATAGGCCCAGGAGTTCAGAAGAAGGGGGGTTGAATGAACTCCTTCGATTTTTCTATTTCAAATCCTTTAAAAAACGTTTTACAAGCCTATGCTTAACTCAAAGCTGAGTGACCAGCTTTGAGGCTCTCAGTTCAAATCTGTGTTAAAAAATAATGTGCGAAAATAAATCGATTAAATAGTGAATAGTAAATAATTATGAAAGTAATGTAAATAGATAGGGTCAAGAGTTTGTTTCTCGAAGTTCGGATATCAATATCCTACGTCTCCCCTTCTTCCTTTTCTGGAAGGTTCTAATAGAAGATTTGATGGTTACAACTTCTGCAAACACTCAATCACTTAAGCCTCACTTAGAGTGATAGGATCAATGTGGTTCGAAAAACAGCTGCAAGAGTTCAGAAGGGGGGGTTGAATGAACTCTTGGTATTTTCAAATTTTCGAAACCTTTTAAAACAGTTTTACAAGCACCCGCTTAACTTAAATCCGA